>JABTTQ020002176.1:0-120961 GCA_016081115.2 Rehmannia glutinosa | reverse complement strand
AACTTGGCTTTCCTTTTTCCATCAACGAGATTATTCTTTTCAATTTCTTTCCTTATCTCCTTCTCTAGCTCGATTTTCTTTTTCTAGAAATACCCTTGTTCATAATAATATATGTCCAACCACTAAACACCTAAATCAATCTAGCAATGCTTGCAAGAGTACGAGATCAATCATAGGGCGGAAAATTGGCCTAAGTCGTCTTCCAAGGAAGACTCAGCCAACAAATAATTAATGTGCGTTATAATAAATAGAAAATAAATTCTAAAAACTCTAACCAAATTTTCATGATTTTAACTATCTAAAGAAAAACTATTAAAAGATCAATTAAAACAAATCATAATTAAACCGGTGAAAAGTATGTAAAGAAAATATCAATCAATTGATCATGTGATTAACAATTAAGAAAACATATATAAAATAGGCGTAGATCTGATAACTTGTATTCACAGATTAAGTTCAGATAGATCTAATTCACACAATTAGTTAACTAAATTAGATAGTACATTGATGATTCATATCTAACACCCTAATTGAATTCAACCCGGTATTAATGTCTTCTCTCGGTCTCATTTATTACTTAAGGATAATTAATAGGCCAAACAATCAATTATAAATCAAATGAATTCAATCAACCAAGTCATAATCAATCAATTAATATTCATGCTTGTTCGTTCAAATTAATTCATCCTATTCCTAGAACAATGAATTTATTTCATGCTTGGGGATGTAATCATAATTTCAATCAAAAGGTAGAAAATAATCATAGACATCATCGTGCAATAACAATAATCACAAAATAACTGAAATAGGATAAAGAAGATGAAAAAATATTACGCTTTGATTATGACGCAAAAAAACTCTGGAGGAAAACCAAGCAATCCCAATCTTGAATGGAAGGAAAAATAACAAAAACTAGGGTTTAGGAGTGGTAAAATTAATAGTGTATGAAAATACTAATCTCCCAATTCTTATTTATAAGTCTAGAATCCTATACAAGTGGGAGAAAAAAAGGAAAGAAACCCATATAACTTGAGCAAACATTTACCAATGCGCGACCGCCAAACCTCTTTGCCGCGGAGCGCTTGGCCGCGTGACTTTGTGCACGACCGACTCCCTCAAAACGTTAGAATTTGGCTTTGGTGTTTTCATATGCATGGTAGTCCTATCACTTAGTTTTCTATAGCCACTTGAATAATCTTAATATCAATATTCTAGAGAGAGTTATGGTCAAAATACTAAGATGTGCCATTTCCAAAATTCCATCATTGTTTCCGCTTGCACGTGATTTTAACCCTTTCAAATGTCTTAATTTGCATCTAGTAGACATTGTAGAAATTTGTCTTAGATTTCCAATGGAATAAGAATCAAGTTAATTAGACTTTTAAAAAGTTAAGTCCAATGTATAAAGACTTCCACAGATCGTGAAATGACTTTTTTGACGTTTTCTTGCCCCAAAATTTGTTTAATCCACCAACACCTAGAAAATCAACAAAATAACACAACATGATACTAAAATATGCAACATGAAAATAAAATATGCACAAATCATCAAACAAACCATACACAAAAACATGCAAAACAACTCCCCACACTTAATTCTTTGCTTGTCCTCAAGCAACTAATCACACCAACATATCTAACAAGTAAAAACAAGCCAAAAACCTAAACCAATCCATCACATTAGTCCTATTAAAAGCCAATTACAACAGTTGCACTCCATGTAAATTCTCAAATCGGTATCATAAGACTTAACCCCGTTTCTTTGAACATAGCAAATATGCATAATTACTAGCCCGGAAATTAAAATCAATCTTTTTTTTTGCTTTATATAATTCTTTTTCTTCTTTTTTTTTCTTCGCTAGGACATTCGACACTAAGTTTAAATTTTGAATTTATGTCCAAAAATCTCTAGGATGGTTTCCCATACTCATATTCGTGCCGTTGTTTTACATAAAAGACAAACATGAGGCTCATGAATGCCCTTGTTACTAAGCAACAATAGACAAATGAGTATAACCTCGATTTATCCATTTTTTCTCTCGCAAGGCTAGTAATCTTCTCAGAAAAAATATAATCAACAAAGCTCGTGCTCAATCCACTTCAAAGAGATAACACATGTCATGCTCCACAACCATAATCAAAAATCAATCTTCGCCTATTTATTCGATCACAAAAACCAATTCTTAATCTAGACCAAAGACTTGGGCATCAAGTTCACGACATAATACTATAGCCAAACTCAAATTAAAATATATTTTACAAGTTGTATATTTCAAAGATAATTATCCCTCAAACCTAACCAAGCATAAAATATACAAAAAGTTCAAATATCCCCCACCCCACTTAAATCAAGCAATGTCGCCATTGCCCAGAAAAAGTAAAAAAGTGAAAATGATAAACGAAACTGCCCTGAAAGACACGATGATGCTAGATATCATAAGAATGGAGAGAAACACACGAACCTACAAAAAAAAAAAAAAAAGGGAACAAAACAAAAACACCCATGCGCATACTCCACTCAACTCACACAAGAATCCTTTTTTTTAGAAGGAAAAGCCATATTATATTTGGGTTGCCTCCCAAGAAGCACTTTTTTAATGTCATTAGCTTGATGATATCAATTAAGAAAATCATGGTGGATCATTGAGCAAGATCTTCATCCCCACCTTAAACTTGTCAACTTGCTTAATCGAGCTCAAAACCACATTGTTCTCCTACCATGATACATCTTTCACAGTAGAATTAATACAATCAACATTAATATTATCACACAGACACAAGCGGGACCATAAGCCATTTCAAATATTAAAAATGTTACACTTTGCCCAAGACATTCATACTCGATTTTTTATTTTTGACATCTATCGTAGTATTAGTGGTGCCATGAATGGTCTCGCCCAATAATATATCGTGATCTTTAATACTACCTCTATCATTTCCCATATCCAAGACAACAAAATCCATGAGAATTTTGAGACCACCTACTTGGACCAAAATATCTTCAACAATGCCTTTAAGATATCCAAAGGACCTATGACCTATCAACAAGTTGTAAAAATAATCGATGGACTTCAAATTCCTAAATTTAATTGTTTAAATATAAAATAAGACATAAGGTTATTTCTTTTGAATTTTCAACCAATTCCCAAGACAACTTGATGGCGTGGCTCCACTTTAGGTTACCCTCTCTACTCCTTGAATCCCAATACATTGCCATCCTCCCTTGTTTCTTGTCTTTCTGAGTGAGTTGGGGAGACAATTGCATCTAAGTTCCTCACCACATTTTCGATAATAGGAGTTGGAGAAATAACTAGGGATGAGGTTTCTCCAACACCCTTTAGCCTTGATTGTTCGTGCAGCTTAGTGACTCCTCATTTGTTGCCTCGGATGAGCAACTCCCACTTTGCATCGCCTCCGCGACAGGCTCATCATCTCCACTACTACAACTATTGAAAGCACATTCTTGGACACTTGGATCCGTGAAAGGGCAAATGTGAAGTATGGGACCCTTAGCCTTCTCCAGAGCCTTTGCCTTCTCAGCCCCCTTCTTCTCATTAAGGATAATGGTGTAGTATAGTTTGTCTAGAGCATAGACAACATATGCATTATCCAAGAATTAAGAAGGCTTTCTTCTTCGTCGATAATTTCGTGGCCTCATGAATTGGATTACTGCCGCTCAACTTCCATAATCTCTAGCACGCATATTAGCCTCAATATGAAGATATGCTGGGGATATTGGTTCATCAGAGGCAACATGGTCTTCAACAACTGGTTCCTTCTCTACTTGGGGAAAAGTAGAGTCACCACCTCCAACAATTGTCTCTGTAGCTGTTTTCAATAACAGGTGTAGCTGTGTCATCGACAACTTCTCAATCAAGCTGTTGGGGGCACAACAACAACAATCGCGTCACTGCTGTAGCTGTTTCAATATGGTCTGCTACAACAAACTTCTTCAACTTCTTCAACCATGACACGAATGGCTGATTCTGCTGTAGGAGATTCAACTGCAGGATTATTAGCAGCCTTGGCAACTGACGCCTCTTCATCTCTCAAGCCAATAGTGGCCTGAGTTTTCTGCTTCTTTGCAGTTGCCTTCCAGGGTGCAACTATTTTTCTTTTTTTCGTTACCTTGGGGGCAATGATAGCAGGTTCAGGAGAGGGGACTGGAGCAAGGGTAGCTGTCTCCTTAGGAACATTATCAGTTGATTCCCACTCAGATGTGCCTTTCTTCTTTGCATGCGCCTTTTTTTGAGCAACTGACAGGTTCACCTTGAACAACCTCTTGTTTGCATGGAAGGGCTTCCCTTTGCAAAGGGGCACAACCTTCTTCTCCAGCAGATACCCTAGGACCAACCCATAGCCCAGGGTGTTCTTGAATTTTCCATCCTCCAACTTGACATTGTGGATATTCTGGCATAGTTATCAAAGATGAACTTGCTCTAGTTCACCTCTAACTCTTCCATATTCACAACCATCATGATCGACTTAGTTTCAAACAACGATTGTATGACCCAAACTTGATGTCGACACACTTCACCACCACATCCATCGCCAGTGGCACTCTTCCTTACTAGTTGTCTTGGTGGCCGAGGATTCACTTATTAGCCACCTCCTTCTTCGCAATCTCCTTCCGATTTTCATATAATCGAACTCATAATCTTTCAAATTTTGAGTTTGTTGTTGGGGAGATGTAATAGCTCATTCAAGTCGTTTTGTAGCCAACTTGACATCCTTCCCATTCACTCAAGAGTGCATGTTATCATTATGAACAACAACGCGTTCACATAGAACATTGCAACGTCTTCTTGAAAGGTCCGGCCATCTCCATAGACAAACTTCATTAAACCGGACTTTTCAAGGTGCCCAACAATTGTTCTCGCTCTATCGTTGTCAGCAGTTGTTTGACAAGGCCTTCAACATCTACAAGCTCGCACCGGAGTACATTTTTTCGGCAACTTTAGCAAAGTCGAGAGCGATTTCTTTGGTGCCATTGTTGATTTCTTGAAATAACTTGAATAACTCGAGAGATTTTTCGCAGAGAATTCTCAAGTGACAAGAGAAAGAAAGTATTAACAGTAAGGATCTTAGTATTAACAGTCACGTCCATCACTTTTTCGAATGCTTGCAAGTGTAAAGTGACAAGAGAGAGAAAGTAAGTTTGGCCATATATGAGATACGAAGAGACAGTTTCAGGATCTTAGAATTTGAAATGCGATCAACAGTCAGGATTAAAACATGCAAAATTCATTAATAACATCACATTTAATGCGAGCAATATTTATAGCCAATCATATGTTACTGTCACAACCTTTCACCATACCATATTTAATGATGCTGACATCATCATCAAACATTCTCGCTTTAGTACATACGACCTCATTTTGTCTCTTAGTTTATAAATAAGTCATCTTTCTTCATTTATGACTTAACTCTGCTTCTATTTCCTTTAGTTGGCCGATTGAGACTCAATTGTTTAACTAACTCTACTTTGCTGAACGACTACATATGCTGTTTTCCTCAGCTGATTGAGCAAAACTCTTCTGAAATGCAATTCTCCCAACTTAAACTCTGCTGAATGAGTCTTCTTAGCATATTAACACAACTCAATCAATTCAAACTCATTTTTAAGCTCTTTAAACCTTGATTCACATAAGAGCTTTGTGAATATATCAGCTAACTGCTTCTCAGTTGATACATATTCCAATGTGATGTCTTTCTTTTCAACATGATCTCTCATAATGTGATATCTAACATCAATGTGCTTTATTCTAAAGTGCAATACTAGATTTTGAGTATTTGCAATAGCACTTGTGATGTGACACATAATTGAAATTTCCTTCAATTCAATGTCAAAGTCTCTCAGCTGTTTCCTCATCCATAAGACTTGGGCACAAATGCTGCCTACAACAATATATTATGCATCAGCTGTATATGTAGCTATTGAATTTTGTTTCTTGTTGAACCAAGAATCTAATATATTTCCAAACATTTGACAAGTACCAGATCTACTCTTCCTGCCAACTCTACATCCAACATAGTCTGAGTCTGAGTATTTAATCAACTTGAATCCACCTTCCTTTGGACACCATAAGCCAACTTCTTGAGTACCCTTCAAGTATCTCAGAATCTTCTTAGCTGTAGTCATATGACTTTCTTTAGCTAACTAAAATCTTGTACATACACCTACTACAAAGGTGATGTAAGTCTGGCCGGCGCTTAGATGAAGCAATGATCTAATGAGTGCTCAATGTTAGGAAAATTTATGATTAGATTTTGATGATGCCATGTAAAACTTAGATTAGGAAATTGACACAACATTTTCCATGTAATTCAACTTGTAATAGATAGGGCTGAAAAAGCTGAGTTGAAGTCAGCTAAGTTGAAGATTACAAGAGTCAATTGAAGATTGAACAGGAGACCCAACTGTGTGTCAACCATGTGAAACCAAGTGAAGGTTCAGTCAAGTGACAGAAAAGCTGTCTCAGTTGTCTGACAGCTGAGTCATTCCAAAATTATTGAAATCAAATGTCAAAGGGGTATGCAGTAGACAAGACTTGAAGAAAGCTGAAAGAGATCCGTTGTCAACACAAGTCAAGGCTTTGCTAAAATAGGCCTGTGTTAGGTTTCCAACAATAAAGTTATTTTGCTGAAAGAGTGCAAAAGGCAAGGAACCAATGAGATGTACACGAAAACCCGCAGAGATGAAGGAAAAGGCTATGAGCATTGAATTCATGGTACGATCCACATTGATCTTTGCAAGATAAGACAAGTTAACAACTACGAGTGTGATTCGAAATGAGTGTCTATCTCTTCAAGGACATAATTTCAAATTTACACTATAAAAAGCTGAGAAAGCAAGTGAGAGAAGAAAACCGAGTTTGTTACAAGCATACAAACAAAGCGCGCCTCGATTTAAATGTTACATTCGGTCCATCAAGCAATAACCTACAAATTCTCTCAAGCTTTCAAGATATCCCCAAGCCAAAATTCAAGGAACTCAATCCAACACATTCGATGAAGGAAAGATTACTTCACCGATTGAAGAAAATTATCTTTAAAGAACAAAGGGTCTACTCTCCAAGGTTGAAGGAGAAGTAGTAAGGTTCAAGTTCGAACCCCGGAGGCTTTAGACTCGTTGGAGGGTCAATGATCTAATCCAAGAGTTTGAAGTAGCAAGACACCTTTGTGGTGTGAATAAGTGAGTCCCGGAGCGGTGGTTATGTGATCGAAGCGACTTGGGTGTTGACCGCTTTGTAACCAAGATCTTGTTACTTAGTGGATTCCTCCAGAAGTTGGAGAAGAGTGGATTAAAGGAATTACCCCATCCTCGAACCACTATAAAAATTGTTTGTGTCTTATTTACTTACATCACATTTAATTCTTGCATTCATTTTATATTTGTTGTTAAGTTATAATTGATGAACTTGTTTGATAATAAAAATTTCTAAAACAAGTGTTGCAAAACAAGTTTAAAATCATAAGGGTGAAATGTCTTCCGCTGAACAAAAACCAAATCAACTGTTATTCTAAGTGTTAGCTGAAAGAAGCTAAGTTATACTATCAACAACTCAGTCGAGTTTTTTGAGTGGGTAACTTTGCTGAGTATGCCAACCTAGCTGTTCCTCAAGGACTAAGCTGATTTGCGTAAAACTCTGAAAATAATTAAAAAGGACTAAATTGAAAAATTGGTAAGGTTTATTCAACCCCCCTTCTAAATATTACTCATCTCTCCTTGAGACCTACAAGTGGTATCAGAGTGGTTGGGTCATTGAGCCTTCCGCACTGGTTACTGAACTAGATCTCATTCTTTTCAAAAGAATCAACACTTGAGTTTTTAAAGCCTTTATTTTAAAAGCAAAGTTATTATCATGGAGGAAAATCTAACTCGCATTTCAATGTTTACTGGAAGAGTTTGATGACTGGAAAATTCGTACGCAGGCTCACCTATCAGCCCTGCCTGATGAAATGTGGCTAGTGATAGAAGATGGGTCAATCCAAATCCTAAAGGTCAACGTTGCTGTAAGAAGGGCACTTCCCGCGAAGGAGAAGATGTCTTGGCGAGCCCGGACTTGCTATGGTTGAAAAAACCTCGTTGTGAATGGACCAACGAAGATCGAAATAGATACAATTTTGAAAATGTTGCCATGGACATTCTTTATAAAACCTTGGATAAGGCTATGTTTAATAAAGTCAAATCTTGCAAAACAACCAAATAAATTTGGGAAAAACTCACTTTAATTTGTGAAGGATCTGATCAAATCAAAGAAAATAAATTAACTTTTGCAGTCTAAAAATTTGAAAACATTAAAATGATTGTAGGTGAAACTCTGGACCAGCTGGATGCCAGATTTACTGAAATCACCAACGAACTTTCAACTATGGGAAAGGAGTACAGAAGGAGATGTGTATGAAGATCCTAAGGTCTCTCCCAACTTAGTAGGAAATGAAGGTCATGGCCTTGAGACATTCCATGAACCACTCCAAAACATCAAACCATGAGTTATTCTCTGACCTCAAAGCATATGAATTTGAGCTGAGAAGAAAGGAACAAGAGGAGACAATTGTGCCCAAGACAACTGCACCTTCAATATCAAGGGAGACAATATACCAAAAAGAGATTGCCCTAATGATAAAAAGATTCAACAAGTTCTTCCATAAGAACTATAAAAGGAACAAGGGTGAATCCTCAAGAAGACACTCAGCACCTTCAATATCAAGGGAGGACAAACCACCCAAGAGAGCTGAACATCAAAGAACTGAGCATTAGAGTCCGATAATCGGAGGATTGATAGAGTGACTTGCAGAGCCGAGAACCTATGTTGGAACCGCTAGACAACCAGGACATTTCTTTGTTGGTCCTTATCCACCATTCAACAAATATAGACATGAAGAGGATAGAAAGGTCTTTAGAGAAAGAATACAAGAAAAGAAGAAAGCAATATTGGGTACATTGAGATTCTTTGAAATAGCCAAGTGCAAGGAACCAACATACTCATATAGTAGTGAAACAGGACTACTCAAGTGACGAGTAGAAGGCTTTGATATGCCTCATGGCCAAATAACTAGACTCAAAAGATCAATAAGATGAGGCACACTCTAACTCATCTCATTCTGATTCTAGTGATAGTGATTGTGACACAAACATTTCATCACCCACATATCTTTATGATTCAATTGGCAAAATGATGAAAGATTTTGAGCACATAAAAACCTTTCACACACTACTAAATGAGGAGAATAGCCAGCTTAAATGCCAAAACTCACAGCTGACCAAAGAGTTAAGTACTCTAAGTCACATAGCTTTTGAGAATACTAAGTTGAAGGCTGAAATTGCCAAGATCCAAGCGATTTAATCACTCTGAGAAAAGAGGAAAAAAAATCTCAAAAATGTGATTACTTCATTCACTAAGGCATCAAAATCATTGGATGAACTTATAATGACACAAAAAGAAAGTTGTGACAAGACATGCAATGGATTTAATTCCTTTGTGCATGCCCAAGTCCCAAGAGTGGTTATGGAAAAATGATCCTCAAGCAATGAGGGAATCGAAAAATCAAAGCACCAAATGTTGCATCTACACCCACTCAAAGACACAATCACAACCATACGGCCTTGGATATAAGGAAAATACAAGAAGCCATGAGTATCTTGACAGGAGAGTCAAACCAAATTCGAAAAAGTTCATCGGAGACTCCAAACATGAAATACTCTGTGAAATCTAAACAGAGCTACAAAAAGCCCCATAGATTTCAACAAAGAAAATCATATGATGGGAATGGTAGAAATTACCCGAGCCAAGCTGATTGGAATAACCAAATGCGATATCAGTCAAGACCTATGGGATACAAGCCAAAGTGGCAAAGACCTCAACATCATCATAGGTCATTACCAAGACAAAAAAGCTATTATCAGCATACATATGCACCCATACACAAAACCCAACATGCACGGAAATTCCATTATTACCCCAAGGAAGCAAATGCTCAAACAAACACATAGGCATACAGATAAAAGAGACATCTGTATGAACCTAAAACCCCCAAGCAATTTGCTAATGTGCATTATGATTATGGAATTGGAAACCTCTTAAAGTCAGATCATCTGGCTATAGGTTGGTTGGAACACCTTATAGCACTAACCCTCAGGATCCAGGCAAGTATGGGTACCTAAAAACTAATTCCCTTGATTGCAGGTTCAGGGAACAACTGAGTGCTAAGAAACCTGGTATATGGATAGTGGTTGTTCCAGACACATGATAGGAAACAAGAGAAATCTATCAAAATTCAAGGAAATCAAAGGCGCAAAAGTCATATTTGGAGGAAATGCAACTCCAGGGGAAATCAAAGGCACAAGATCCATAAAGAAAAATGGATTGGAAATCACAAATATTGCATATGTTGAAGGTCTCAACTTCAATCTGCTGAGCATCAACCAACTCTATGACAAAGGCTACAATGTGGGATTCAACATGGGAGTTTTCCAAATCAAGGATGCTGAAACAAATGAAATTGTGCTTCAAGGAACAAGGCAGAAGAACATGTTTGTAGTGGATTGGTCAACTGCTACACCAAACACATGTCTGTTAGCAAATAGTACAACCGAATCAAGTTGGCTGTGGCACAAGAAGCTGAGTCACCTGAACTTCAAGACAATCAACAAGCTTGAAAGGAGTCATCTTGTGGAAGGATTGCCTGACTCAGTATACAAGAAAGAAAGCATTTGTGATGCATGCCAAATGGGAATGCAAATTAAATCATCTTTCAAGGACAAGCCAATTCCTTCTTCAACCAGGATATTGCATCTATTGCACATGGATTTATTTGGTCCTGTTGAACCAGCTAGTATCAGTGGAAAGAAATACACCTTAGGTGGTAGATGATTATTCAAGATATACATGGACTATTTTCATGTGTAAAAAGAAGGAAACCTTGCAGAGATTGCCTCAGCCAATGAGAAGAGTTCTAAATGAGAAGAGTCAAACCATTATAAATATAAGGTCTGACAGGGGAACTGAGTTTGTTAATGGGATTATAACTCAATATTGTGTTTAAAATGGTATTGCTCATGAGTTGTCAGCTGCAAGAACTCCAGAGCAGAATGGAGTAGCTGAAAGAAGGAACAAAACTCTCAAGGAAGCTGCAAGAACAATGTTAGTTGAAGTTGTATTGCCTAAGAGATTTTGGGTTGAAGACATCAACACTGCTTGTTACACTAAGAATAGATGTATGATTAACAGACAATTGTCCAAGACTCCATATGAAATCTGGACAGGGAGGAAGTCAAATGTTGGATATTTTAAAATCTTTGGATGTAAGTGCTTTATCCATAACAATGGCAAGGAAAACCTAAAAGCTTTTGATGCTAAATCTGATGAAGGTATCTTTTTGGGATACTCAGCTGAGAGTAAAGCTTATAGAGTGCTGAACAAAAGGACTATGGTCACAGAAGAGTCTATCCATGTAATTTTTTATGAACCCAATGTGAATGGAGAAGACATAGATGAGTTAGCTGAGAAGAAGAAACAGCCAACTATTCCGAAGAGTCCCTATGCTGAAGCAGATGTAAGAGCACTCAATCCTGATGAAGATTAGATAATTGAATCTCAGAGACAACTGGAAGGTCTGCAACTGAATGATGATAAAGAAGCTATTCAAGACAACTTAGCTGTGAGACGGCTGAATCCAGCAGACTTACTCCAACTAGATGTGAGATGGCTGAGAGACCATCCACCTGAGTTAATTATTGGAAATGTTAGAGATGGAGTAGGTACCAGATCCAGAGCTCAACATGAAGCTATGTTTACTTGTTTCATTTCCCAAATAAAGCTTAAAGATGTGTCTCAAGCATTTGATGACACACATTGGATTCAAGCTATGCAGGAAGAGTTGAATCAGTTTGAAAGGAACAAAGTTTGGGAGTTGGTTCAAAGGCATACCCACCAAAATTTTATTAGTACTAAGTGGGTATTTGGAAATAAGATGAATGAGGAAGGATCTGTTGTAAGAAACAAAGCAAGATTCGTAGCCAAAGGATATTGCCAAGAGGAAGGTATAGATTTTGATGAAACCTTTGCTCATGTTGCTAGATTAGAAGAAACTAGGATGTTTCTTGCTTATGCTGCTCATAAGAACTTCACTGTGTATCAAATGGATATGAAGAGTGCATTTCTGAATGGACTTCTGGAAGAAGAAGTCTATGAGGAGCAACCTCCAGGTTTTGAGCAGAAAACTATTGGAGATAAAGTCTACAAGCGCAAAAAAACTTTGTATGGATTGAAACAAGCACCAAGAGCCTAGTATGACACATTGTCTCAGTTTCTCATTAACAGTGGATTCACCAAAGGCAAGGTTGATAGAACACTCTTCAGAATTCAAGATAGGGAGAGTATACTTCTTGTTCAAATCTATGTGGATGACATCATATTTGGATCCACAAATAAAGAGCTATGTGACAAGTTTTCAAACCTCATGCAAGGGAAGTTTGAAATGAGTATGATGAGAGCCGGCGACTTTCTTCCTAGGTCTTCAAGTCAAGCAGTTGAAAGATGGAACCTTCATAAGTCAAACCAAATATACCAAAGATTTGATGAAGAAATTTGGTATGGAAGAGAAGTCATCATGAAGATTCCCACGGATACATCAATCAAGATGGATATGGATGCAAATGGCAAAGCAGTAGATCAAACCAAATATAGAGCTCTCATTGGATCATTGCTCTATTTGACAAAAAGTAGACCAGACATCACATTTGCTGTAGGTGTATGTGCTAGATTTCAATCTGCACCAAAAGATATTCCCATGATTGCAGGCAAGAGAATCCTAAGGTATTTGAAGGGATGCCAAGAAGTTGGCTTATGGTATCGAAAGGATGTAGGATTTAAGCTAGTTAGCTACTCAAACTTAGACTATGCTGGATGTAGAGTGGACAGGAAAAGTACATCAGGTACTTGTCAAATGCTTGGAAATAGATTAGTTTCTTGGTTCAGCAAGAAACAAAATTCAGTAGCCACATCCACATCTGAAGCAGAGTACATAGCTGCAGGCAACTGTTGTGCCCAAGTTCTATGGATGAGGCAACAATTGAGAGATTATGATATAGAAGAAAAAGAGATTCCAATTATGTGTGATAACACAAGTGCTATTGCAATTACTCAAAATCCTGTATTGCATTCAAGAACCAAGCACATTGATGTCAGATATCATTTTATTCGAGATCATGTTGAAAAGAAAGATATCACTTTGAAATACATCTCAACTGATAAGCAGTTAGCTGACATATTCACTAAGCCATTATGTGAATCAAGGTTCGAACAACATAAAAATGAGATAGGTTTGATTGAGCTGAGTTAGGAGACTCAGAAGACTCAATCAGCAGAGTCAAAGAAGAGAGAAATGAAAATCAGCAAAGTTTCATTTTCCAGCCAAGTGAAACATCCAAAACGGACAATCAGCTGTATCGAGTTAGCTGACAGCTGAGTGATCATCAAGTGAAGAGAAAAGCAGAGTTAAGTCACTCTTGGAAGATAGCTGAGTTATTTATGAGCTAAGTGACAAAATGCAGTCATTTTTTCTGCGAGCAGGAATGTTTTGGGCATTACGTCAACGTAATTATGGTGTCAGAATAAAGCCTGTACACATTTAGCCTATGATTGGATAATGTTGTTGCATTTAATGCGGGGAAATTAATGTGGTTTCAAGCTTTTAATCTCAACCGTTGATTATGATCAACCTTTTCAAAATTCTAAAAACCATCCCCTCACATCCCTTATATACCCAAAATAAAATTTCTCTCTCCTCACAATACACTCATCTCTGACAAAGCAAAGGCAAAGTTCTCTATGAAACTAAGCGAAACCCTAGTTCGTACAGCGTTTGAAGTTCAAGTTTTTCACCGTTCATTTCCTAAAATGGCTTCAAGTTTCGATTTCATAAAGATGTCTAAGAAGATCCACTCCAGTTCTATGGTGGATTTCGATGGTTTGGTGAAGCGGACCGGGACAAAGCCCTTGCTAAGAAGATAGCTGACAAGTTGGAGAAATCCGGCCTCAAGGGATTTCTCACCATGGAGTTCTCTCATACATACCTTGAAGAGGTAGCTATGTTTTACGTGCACGCTAAGGTTCACGATGGAGAGATAAGGTCGTCTGTCCACAACACCGACATCAAGATTACTGCTGCAGACCTGGCTACTCATTGCCACATTCCTTCAAGTGGGATGAAAGAAATTACTGAAAACGATGTTAACCTGGCTACGGCATGGAAGGAGATCGCTAAGCCTGAGTCTGCTGCTAAGGCTGTTTACATAGCCAAGAAGTCGCTCATCAAGGACGACTATCACAAACTGATGGATATTGTGTCCAAATGTGTGGACATGAAATTTGGTAGCTTCAATCAGTTGTCTCGGACGAAGCTGACCGCCATGGATGCCATCATGGAAGAAAAGAAGGTAAACTTGGCTGAGTTCATCTTCAGCCAAACCAACCAGAACGTCATAAATAAGACCATAATGATGTTGGTCTATTTGTGAGTTCGCTGGGGTATGGCCTTGTGATTGGCCATTTGATGGAGGTGAAAGGGATTCCCCTTAGACATAGGAAACCTTTCCACGTGAATAAGAGGATGTTCAAGGCAAACCTCTCAGGTGCTCAGAGGCAAACACATGCAAGAAAAGCTGACACCAACGAAGGTGAGTCAGCTGATCCTATCCCCGAGGATACTACTGCAACCGCTAAAGCTCCTTCTCCAAAGCTAATTCAGAAGAAGAAGAGAGCTGCTGTAGAAAAGCCTGCCCATGCCCCTGCAGCCATTAAAGTCCAAGAACCTTCCCCTGCGGCCGTCCAAAAGCCAGCACCTACCCCAACAGCCAAGACTGAGAAAGATACCACTTTATCTTCTCTAGTCATGAAGAAAAAGTTCTCAGCTGCGCCTCGCAAGCCAACTGCAGCCAAGAAGATAAAGATAGTGGAGCCAGCTATCATCGGAAAAGCTAAAGAGAAAGCAATTCCTCTTGTCTAAACGAAAATAAGGCGATTGATGAAGAAATCTATCTTGGAAAAGCCAGCTGAGTCTGGCACTCAAGTTGAAAAGGATAATGCTGAAGTCGAATAACATCAGTCTAAGGAAATTTGAGGTGGTGAGAAAGCCACCACTGTAGTCGAGGAGACTGCTGATGAAGGTCAACAGACTAAATAAGAGACAACTGTTCGTGAAATATCTGAAGAAAAAGAAATTGAAATAGCTGACCAAGGCGAGGAGTTAGTTGTACGTTCCCCTCAGACAGATGTTCAAACAGCTGAGGAGGAGAGGGCTCCCTTTAGCCCATGCAGGAGGATGATAACCTTGTGATGTTATCTCCTGCATATCCAGACATACATGAGAAGTTTAGAACTTGGAGGGCCTGGAAGCTGAGCTTGTCTAGGCAACAATACAAAAGCCTGGAATTCATTGAGAAGGAAGAATACCTCCTAGAGTTTTTGGGAGACGTTGGTGTACGCACCGCTCTGGATGAAGACTGCTGCATCAACATTCTGTTTGACAGGAAGGAGAATGAAAAGCTTAAGGCTATTGAGAAGGCCAAGGCTATTGAAGAATCAAAGAAGCCTCATTCTTGTGCCTTCACAGACGCCCCCTGAACATGCCTTAGAACCAGCTGACAGCAGTGATAGTGATATTGAGGAAATTGACCCTTCTGAAGCAATAGAGAAAGCTGAGTTTCGGCAAGTTGTAAGGGAATCTAGAGAGATGCACGAGCGGCGGTATGGAAAAGGGCCCTGGATAATCTTCATCTATTATGATTACTCCTATCCCATATATAATGGAGGTGGCGTGAACAATTGATGCTACCACATCCCCCGTGCACTCCGAGGATTAAAGTTCCAGGAAAGTTGGCGAAGAAGCTAAGGAAGGTGATGTAGAGGGCACCTTAGCCAAGCCACTCCCTGAAGAAGGTGTTGAGACATATGCCCAGGGCGGCTGATAACTCAATTGAAAACACAAATGTGTCTTAGGTTTCGAGTGACCCCACTTCTCCAAACTCAGCTGGTGCGCCAGCTGAGGAGGAAACTCAAACCACCACAACTGGGTCGGAGGAGGTTGTCGGAGACAAAACTTAAGAGAAGTTAGGAGGCAAAGGTGAGACTTTGTGAAATAGCGGAGGCGAGGTTAACAAAGCTCGAGGCGGTTTTGACTTGTCTTAGATGAAACTTCACCATGCAAGCCGATGAAGTCTGCGATGCGGCGAAGGCAATGGATGGAATCGAGGCCACGGGAGTTGAGACTCTTGGCCATGAAAGTTCAATCCAAGGAGTTGAGACTACGATGGATGCCACCAAAAACCCCAAAGGCGCCGTTCTTTGAAGGGATTTACGTCGAAGACCTCTGCAATCGAGAGTGCAAAAGGAAATGTTGAATGCCCATCAATGGTTGAGACTGGCCGAGGGTAATCAAGGTCTAGAGGAGGTTGAGACTTCCCTAGGTAAAAAGGTTGTTGAAAAAGTGCCAGACCCCTCAAGGAAGAAGACATTGAAGAGGAGAAAATTAGTGCTCTTTATGATTCTCAAGAGAACATTGATGCCGATGACGTTAGGCGATTGAGGTACATAGAGTCAAGAAATTTTGAAGGAAAAGGAAAGGCTCCACGGTCGAAGACATGGAAATTCCTATTTTTCCGAGGATCTTTTTGCGACTACTTTCCTTTCGAGGCGCATGTACCCTTGGAGGCACAGCCAGCTGCGGAAAGTGCTAGATACACCGTCCAAGTCCCAGGTGAAGAACTTGGAACTCCTGCTGATACAACCATGGTGCCGATTGGGTTTGGTTTTGATGCTGTGTGGCCAGAAGAGTAGTCCGCAAATGCAGCCGACTTTTGCAAAGCCTTCAATGCCATTTGTGCAGAAATAGAAAACATGGAGAATGGATTCGCAGCACTCAACCAACGGCTTGACAATCGCGATTCAAACATCACATGAGATATTCGAGGAATAGTTTTGAGAATAAGGGAATGGATTAGGCAGACTAAGGCACTGAGGCGTTAGCAGGTTACATACTTTAAGTCCCAATTTGCAAAAATGGTGATTTGGAGCTCAGACAATGCCAAATTCCAGCAGTGTAAGAGGGACCACATGTTTAAGATGGATCAATCTCACAAGAGTGACATGGAGTTGCTCAAAGCTCAACATAAGTCAGAACTTCAGAATATGGAGGCCAACATGCAACAAGAAATCAGGGTGCTCTAAACTGAGATGAAGCTGATGGCAGCCGAGATGATGGTTCTAAGATCTGAATTCCGAGTAGCATACTCCAAAATTCACGACAAGAAAGACATGACAAACAACAAGATTGATCTACTCCTTGGTGGAGTAGTCCCTCAATTGGCTCTACATTTTGGCGATGATGCCAAAAAGGGAGAAGATGAAAGTAAGCAGCAATAGAGGAGTGATAAGGATGGAAGAAAAGGGGAAGCAAGCAAGAGGGAAGGCAGTGATATGAAGAATCCACCCTTGAAGATTATGCTTTGCTAAGACCCCTCAGTAAGGTGAAATGACAACCTCAATTCTTAGCCAACTACCTAAAGAACTATCTATTGAAGTAAAAGCTGAGCGTACAAGCAGTCGAGACAAGCCATTGAAGCTGAATTTGAGAAGGTAGCTGAGAAACATTCTGGAAGAATCAAAGATATAAAAGCAAGGTATGAAGGTCCCCTAGTTGGACTACTACAAGACTCCCCATCTGTGAGACCCCCTCGAGAGATCACAATGTTTGATGCAGGATCTGAGACGAGAGCTCTAGAGGAGTTTCAAACTCTAGCTGCAGAAGGATATTTCAAGAACATGATTCTACCCCAGGCGTGGGATTTGTATTGGGAAAAGAGACTCTACCTATGCAAATCAGCTGATAGGTAGCAGAGTTCAAGCGATCACCCGTGACAAATCACCCATACAATACACTCCTAAAAGAGGAGGTGAGTCACGAGAGGAAGGGAAGGTTTGGCGTGGTGGAAGAAGAGGAGGTACTCCACCACAGCTAAGACCAAAAGATGTTAGATATATTGATCCACAGAAAAAGGGAATCAACTACTAGGCTGGGTATGATACTTTTGCGAATATTGAAGTAGAAAGAAAGAATGAAGAGGCTAGGAGGAGACAAGAAACTGAAAATGAAAGGCTAACCCGCGAATGGGAAGAAATGCAGAAAAGGGAGGACCCTGCTGCCAAACGAGCATATGAAAAGAAGAAGAGGGAAGAAGAAGACATGAAAATGAGAAGAGCTGAGGGTGAAGAGATAAGCAGGAAGCAGCCGTGGCGTTGAAGACGGCTGAACCCCTTCAGTGTATCTTACTTAGATGTATATAAAAAATTGTAAGTATTCCTGTAATATTTATAGAACTCTGATTCCTGTTGTAAAATTTTGAGTTTAGGCTCTGATACATTTCTACAAGTCTTCATAGCTCTGATACGTTTGTATAGACATGTATAGCTCTGATACAGTGTATAGGTTATACTCTGTAAAAGTTTTGAA
The DNA here is from genome assembly GCA_016081115.2 of Rehmannia glutinosa. NCBI lineage: Eukaryota > Viridiplantae > Streptophyta > Magnoliopsida > Lamiales > Orobanchaceae > Rehmannia > Rehmannia glutinosa. Next base: position 102,445 of record JABTTQ020002176.1, on the reverse strand, counting down.
AAGTATAAGAATGATATGTTCAAATAAAATTGGCATATTCTATAAATACATTCTTTGTTACTGCCCTATTTACTTTGCTGTATTTTTTTAGGTTTTGACACCATCAATAAGGGAAAAATTGTTAGGAAAATTTATGATTAGATTTTGATGATACCATGTAAAACTTAGATTAGAAAATTGGCACCCCATTTTCTATGTAATTCAACTTATAATAGATAGGGCTGAAAAAGCTGAGTTGAAGTCAGCTAAGTTGAAGATTACAAGAGTCGACTGAAGATTGAACAGGAGACCCAGCTGTTGTAAATCCAAGTGGCTACGATAATCTAGAGGGGTGAATAGATTATCTCCATTTTCTCGATTATGCCCTCTTTTTCGAATCAAACAAGCCAAGACAAGAATAAAGGTGCGGGAAGTAAACAACACACGTCGATTTATAGAGGTTCAACCCACCTAGGGCCTAATCCTCTACCACCCCAGTATCTCCGAGATGGATTTCAAAAAGAAAAAAAGATTTTATTAATTACCAAAATTAATACAACAACACCTTACAACATCACTTTGAAGAGCACCACAGTCTTCTTCAACACTACTTTGGAGATTACCACAATCTCCCTTGAAGATTACAACAATCCTCCTTCAACGGCACCTTGTGAAGATCACCACAATCTTCCGACTTGAAGAATACCAAATTCTTCAACACCTCGAAGAGCACCACAATCTTCTTGCACCTATCACCTAGATCATCCAAGTGTGTTCTTACCACAAGAACACTCACAAGGATATCTTGTGTTGAATGATAACCCAAAATTCAAGATTACAACTCAATAATGAATAATACAAATTTGAGTGCAAGTGTAATCAATAAATAAAGCCTAGACCCCAAGATGTGAAAGTGATAAGCTAGGCAAATTACAACAAGAATAATAACAATGAAGAACAAATGTGTTTGCTTGAATGTATCTTGTTGTGTTGTAGTATTCTCTCTCATTGTATTGCTTCAAATCTTCCTCTATTTATAGGATATGATTGATCATTGATAGGCTCCTCTTGGGCGATTTCTACAAAAAATTGCAATTAAAATCAAGATTATAGTGTTAGAAATCAATCCCACAAATTAGGAAAAAGGCTGTCTTTGCAACGGTTAGAATTTTCTTTGTCAAACCATAGAGGCGACGGCCGCGCACTAATACTGAGAAAGAAAGAACACAGCAAAAATACACGGCTCGGCCCAGGTCGAGGGTCCGACTGACCGTCGACCATGGGTCCGACCGTGCCCCCATAGGGACCCGGTCACCACGACTCAATTTTGAGAAAGCAGAACATTACGTAATCTCTTGAGCACCGGTCGCCCTTTCGCGACCGGTCGACCTCCAGGGTTTTTCAAAACGTCTCCTTTCTATTTCAAAACTGATCTTTTCAGACACGGGTTGCCCGGTTGAACACGAGACAAAAGTGTTGTCCAATATTTTATCAAAAATAAACTTGAAGAAATACTCCGGAAAATTAGTAAAAACAATTTAAATCATTTAGGAGTATTTGGAAAACATTTAAAAACATTGTTTTGGTATAAAAACAAAATCATCAAAATCATGATAAAACCATTTATCAAACTATCTCCCCCTTTTTGATGATTACAATCCAAAACAATTTAACGAGGTCGATTTTGAAAATAAAACAATTTTACCGGTTAAAAATAAACTATCCGTTGTGAGCGACAACATTCCACGCAATATAATCACAAGGATGGGAGCATAGATTTTAAAAAATATTTTTGCAAAAGCTCCCCCTATCAACATGCACAACAAGAGTAATATAGAAGCAATCAACCAAAACCTAAAAGCTCAGCTTTTACATATTGAGCTTAAGTATCAAGAGCTTATAAGCTCCCCCTATCAACAAAACATCATTAGACATGTGTATGAGTCCATAATACATCAAATGGACTAAGTATGATCCACAACTTTTGGCTTTTAATAGTCACAACTTATAGCTTAAGTATCAAGAGCTTATAAGCTCCCCCTGTCAACAAAACATCATTAGACATGTGTATGAGTCCATAATACATCAAATGAACTAAGTATGATCCAAACTTTTGGCTTTTATGATCCAACTTATAGCTTCGAGCTTCTTTTAGCTTTTCTAATAAACAAAAATCACCAAAATTTGATCATCAAAAATCAAAGTTTATTTAACCGATTTATCGAGCTATTTGAACATTGAAGTTATAAACCAATTAGGAGGGAAAAGTCGAAAAATTGAAATAAAAGCTCATAAAAACTCATTTGATTTGCAAAACATGATCCATTTAATATACATTATGTCATAATCAAAATCCAAAATTTGATCCAAAAATCCGATTTTTCGCCCCTAAGTTTTAAAAACGTGCAAAATGCAAACGTATACCTCATTTAATATACATTATGTCATAATCAAACTCGAAATGAGGTAAAAGACTGGCAGTAAACGGTTGAAAACAAATGTCCGCGAGTTATCTTTGAGACAAAATTAAACACGTCTCAAATTTTTATTTAAGAAACGCAATCCCTTAAAAGAATATTGAATCTCAATATGTTTAGTTCGATTATGACAAATCATAAAAAATTATTATCACCTGGACTTGTTATCCCAAAAAATATGAACGTTTTAAAATTTTGGATATACAAGCCATAAGAAGAAGTGACTTTCAAGTATTTGAAAATTTCTTTTAACGACACTTTAATGAGATTCGTTGGGATTGTTTTTAATTCGAGCATATAGACATAAGGTATAAAAAATGTCGAGTATATGGGAGTAATAATCGTAGATAAACATACCTCGAATTTGTTTGTTAACCAATATTCCTTTCTCAACTTTTGTCCATCTTGATATTGTTGCCATAGGAATAGAGATTGTTCTTCATTCTTCAATGCCTAACTTCTTCAAAGGTACTTTTGTATACTTGATTGTGAAATATAACCACTTTTTTTTGGCATTGTTTATCTTGAAGTTCAAGGAAGAAATTGAGCTCCCCCATCATGCTTATCTCAAGTTCACCTTGCATCATCTTAGAAAAATATCTTGCACAAAGATTCATTAGTAGCATCAAATCAACTTAAATTTGCACTAATAAGCAATCTTGCCCTTTTTTTTTCAAATATGAGGAGATTAGATCAACTTTACCTTTTGTAAAACCATTTTGCAAAAAATAGCTAAGTCTATCATATCAAACACGGGATGCTTGTTTTAAACATGCAAGGCCTTTTATAAAAATCATTTGGCCTAGAATTTTTTTTAAAACCCCGGTTGTTTTACATAGACTTCTTCTTGAATAAAACCATTTAGAAAGGTGGATTTAACATCCATTTGGTAAAGCTTGAAATTTTCTTAAAACAAGAATAGGCAAGTAGAATGCGAATTGCTTCTAAATGTGCTACGGGTGCAAATGTATCATCAAAATCAATACCTTCTTCTTGACAATATGTTTGAGCTACTAACCTCGCCTTGGTCATTAAGCTTGTTCCAAAATACTAAATATTTCTACAAAATCTTAAGAAGATATATTGCACAAGAGCATAGTAATATCGAGTAATAGAGACACTATAATAAGCAACACATACTATGCTTTAAAACAAATCATCAAGAGTTTCATAAAACATGTAAGTTCAAATAAGCTTATAGAAAGCTATATAAGGTCTCTTTTGACATATGAAAACCCGAGAGCATATAGTCGAGACCTCATTTAAAAGAAGTATTTGAACAAGAGTTTTGACAAGAATAAATATGAGCAATCAAATGCACAATTTTGAGAGAAGGATGAAAATCAAATGTTTTATCAAAACAAAATATGGTCCTTTACAAGTCTCGGATAAAACAAGCTTTATCGAATAGTGCCTTTTTTTAAAAATCAAAAAATTCTCTTAATGGCACTGGTATGAAATACTTTGAAATATCTTGAAGAGCAAACACATAGGCATATGGCAAAAATATATCGAGTCTAAGAGATGAATAACAATGGTGAGCGTACCTTGATAGTTTATGTCTCTCTTGTCAAATAATGAGTGGATAACTATTGATGAAGATATATAAATCTTACACAATTCTTAAAACAAATCTTGCACAAAAGCATAATGGTACAAGTGTAGGCTAAGCAAAAGGAGATGTCACAAATATGCTTATGCTATATAAATCCATAAGAGATAATAAAGCACATTAGCCTTAATAAATGCACAAGGGTTTTAAAAACATCATGTAAGGTCTCCTTTTCAAAATATTTTAAAAACACAAATATATATTGAAGACTTTAATTTTAAAAATAAATAGTTGAAAACTCATTTTACAATTAAGGCACAAATAAAAACATGCATACTAACAAAAAAAATGCATATTAAAATAGGGAGATACGGTTTACCAATTACGCCATTTCCATGGGTTGTGTCTTTCCCATTGTTGATGGTATCTTCCTCTTTGAAAATCATCTTGTAGATGATAACTTCTCCAATTGCTCCATTTCCAATGATTATGTCCTTCCCATTGTTGATAACGTCTTTCTCTTGGAAATTCATTGTGGTGATGTCTTCTCCTTTGATTAAATGAGACGGTCATTTGATGTCTTCTTGGCGGCATAAATTTTCCTTGATTATTATTCCGTCGGGTATCTAATACGACGACATTGTTTTGTGGTACCCTCAAGTGTTTGGGTCCTTTAGGATTAGCTTTGAGACTTTTGGGTCTCCAAAAATAATTAGAGCTATTTCTAGCCAGACAAGTATTAACCGTATGACCCTTTTTACCACAATAAAAACAATAAATAATTCTAGGAGCATAATGACTAATATGCATAGAGACTTGATTCTTTTTCATATGATTTACAACATTAGGCTTATGATCAAGTTCTAGTTTCGAATTATCACAACTATGAATATCAACAATTTTGGTCATTTTTCGGTACTCAAGTTGAATTTTGATAAATCCTTTTTCATGCAATTAATATCCTCAACAAGAGTACTATTTTCTTTTTCAACGTTTCTAACCTTATCAAGTGTGGTGGTGTGAGCACATGAAAGTGATTCATAGGAAGTAAATAAACTATCCTTATCATTTTTCAAGACATTGAATTCCTTTTTCAAATTTTTGTATTTAACAAGTAAGCTTTGGAATTCATTTTGAAGCTCATCAAAATTAGTTTGTAATTCATTATCATAGGAAGTAGAAGGTTTAGAACTTACCTCGTTTTCTTCGAAGCCCATAAGACAACGTTCGTATTCATCGTCGTCGGAAGTTGTAGGAAGCTCATCCCATGTTGTTGGGTTTGAAGTTGTACCCATTTGAGAAGTAGATGCTTTTGTGTGACTCTTTCATTTGCATATACTTCTTTTTATTTTCTCCATACTTCATGTGCCGATTGAATTCCTACAATATGATCATATTCCAAAATGGTAAGTGAACAATACAAAATATTAAGAGCTTTACCATTTAAGGAGATGATTTTCTTCTCTTCATCATTGAGCTCCTTGAAGGCTTTGGAGGTGTGAGGTGTGTTTTTCATCGGAATGGATTCTCCATTAATATCGAACCCGCAACCTTGTAGATAGCATTTCATTCTTTCTTTACAAAATGTATAATTTTTGGAATCAACTAGTGGTGGCTTGGTGGTGGAGGCGCTGGTAAGGTAGACTTCATTCATAGCCGATGATCGTTCCTCTTTACTCGCGATGTGGAACGAGCTTGCCAAAGAGTTTGGCTTTGATACCACTTGTAAGTCCAAGTGGCTACGATAATCTAGAGGGGGAGGGTGAATAGATTATCTCCATTTTCTCGATTATGCCCTCTTTTTCGAATAAAACAAGCCGAGACAAGAATAAAGGTGCGGGAAGTAAACAACACGTGTCGATTTATAGAGGTTCAACCCACCTAGGGCCTAATCCTCTACCACCCCAGTATCTCCAGGATGGATTTCAAAAAGAAAAAAAGATTTTATTAATTATCAAAATTAATACAACATCATCTTACAACATCACTTTGAAGAGCACCACACTCTTCTTCAACACCACTTTGGAGATGACCACAATCTCCCTTGAAGATTACCACAATCTTCCTTCAACGACACCTTGTGAAGATCACCACAATCTTCCGACTTGAAGAATACCAAATTCTTCAATACCTCGAAGAGCACCACACTCTTCAATAAGAAGATCACCACAATCTTCGCACCTATCACCTAGATCATCCAAGTGTGTTCTTACCACAAGAACACTCACAAGGATATCTTGTGTTGAATGATAACCCAAATTCAAGATTACAACTCGATAATGAATAATACAAATTTGAGTGCAAGTCTAATAAAAAAATAAAGCCTAGACCTCAAGATGTGAAAGTGATAAGCTAGGCAAATTACAACAAGAATAATAACAATGAAGAACAAATGTGTTTGCTTGAATGTATCTTGTTGTGTTGTAGTATTCTCTCTCATTGTGTTGCTTCAAATCTTCCTCTATTTATAGGAGATGATTGATCATTGATAGGCTCCTCTTGGGAACTGATTTCTACAAAAAAATTGCAATTAAAATCAAGATTATAGCTGTGAGAAATCAATCCCACAAATTAGGGAAAAGTTGTATGTTGCACAACGGTTAGAATTTTGCTGTCAAACCATAGGGCGACCGGTCGCGCACTAATACAGAGAAAGAAAAAATACAACAAAAATACATAGCTCGACCGGTCCAGGGGGTCCGACCGGTCGACCATGGGTCCGACCGGTCGCCCCCCATAGGGACCGGTCACCCTGCTCAAGTTTTGAGAAGCGAGAACGTTCGTAATCTCTTGAGCACCTACGCCCTTTGTGCGACCGATCGACCTCCAGGGTTTTTCAAAACGTCTCATTTCTGTTTTAAAACTGATCTTTCAGACACGGGTTGGCCGGTTGAACACGAGATAAAAGTGTTGTCCAATATTTTATCGAAAATAAACTTGAAGAAATACTCCAAAAAATTAGTAAAAATAATTTAAATCATTTAGGAGTATTTGGACAACAATTAAAAACATTGTTTTGGTATAAAAACAAAATCATCAAAATCATGATAAAACCATTTATCAAACAGTTGTGTGTCAGCCATGTGAAGCCAAGTGAAGGTTCAGTCAAGTGATAGGAAAGCTGTCTCAGTCAATTGTCTGACAGCTGAGTCATTCCAAAATTATTGAAATCAAATGTCAAAGTGGTATGCAGTAGACAAGACTTGAAGAAAGCTGAAAGAGATCCGTTGTCAACACAAGTCAATGCTTTGCTAAATATAGGCATGTGTCAGGTTTCCAGCAATAAAGTTGTTTTGCTGAAAGAGTGCAAAAAGCAAGAAACCAATGAGATGTACCTGAAAACCTGCAGAGATGAAGGAAAAGCTGTAGAGCATTGAATTCATGGTACGATCCACATTAATGCTGCAAGACAAGACATGCCAACAACCTATGAGTATGATTTGAAATGAGTGTCTATCTCTTCAACATACATAATTTCAAATCTACACTATAAAAAGCTGAGGAAGCAAGTGAGAGAAGAAAACCGAGTTTATTACAAGCATACAAGAAATCAAGCAATAACCTGCAAATTATCTCAATCTTTCAAAGATATCCTCAAGCCAAGATTCAAAGGAACTCAATCCAACAAATATAGTAAAGGAAAGATTACTTCACCAGTTGAAGAGGAAATTATGTTTAAAGAACAAAGGGGTCTACTCTCCAAGGTTGAAGGAGAAGTAGTAAGGTTCAAGTTTGAAGCAGAGGCTTTAGACTCGTTGGAGGGCTCTGTGATCAAATCCAAGAGTTTGAAGGAGCTGAAGTAGCAAGACATCTGTGTTGTGAAAAAGCTGAGTACCAAGAGCAGCTGGTTGTGTGATCAAAGCTAACTCCGACTGTTGACCGCTTTGTAACCAAGATTTTGTTACTTAGTGGATTCATCCAGGAGTTGGAGAAGAGTGGATTAAAGGAATTACCCATTCCTCGAACCACTATAAAAATTGCTTGTGTCTTATTTACTTACAACACATTTAATTCTTGCACTCATTTTATATCCGCTGTTAAGTTATAATTGTTGAACTCGACTGATAATAACAATTGCTAAAACAAGTGTTGCAAAACAAGTTTAAAATCATAAGGGTGAAAAGTCTTCCGCTGAACAAAAACCAAATCAATTGTTATTCTAAGTGTTAGCTGAAAGCTGCCAAGTTATACTATCAATAGCTCAGTCGATTTTGTTGAGTGGATAACTCTGCTGAGTAAGTCAACCTAGCTGTTCCTCAAGGATTAAGTTGATTTGCGTAAAACTCTAAAAATAATTTAAAAGGACTAAATCGAAAAATTGGTACGGTTTATTCAACCCTCTACTAAACCTTACTCATCACCGTTGGGACCTACACTCTATATCTTGTCTGATCCGCTGGCTTGCCTTCTGCATCCATATCCATCTTGATATAAATATTCATAGGAATATTCAAATATGGTTTTCTTCCATACCAAATTTCTTCATTAAATTCCTGGTATGCTTGGTTTGACTTATGAAAGTCCCATCATTCATTTTCTTGACTTGAAGACCAAGGAAGAAAGTCAGCTCTCCCATCATACTCACTCAAACTTTCCTTGCATAAAGTTTGAGAATTTGTCACACAACCCTTTATTTGTAGATCCGAAGATGATGTCATCCATATATATTTGAATAAGCAAAATACTTTCTCCATCTTGAATTATGAAGAGTATTATGTCAACTTTTTCGTTGGTGAATCCATTGTCTATTAGGAATCGAGACAATGTATCATAACATACTCTTGGTGCTTGTTTCAAACGATATAATGCTTTCTTGAGCTCGTAGACTTTATCTCCAATAGTTTTCTGCTCAAAACCTAGAGGTTGTTCCACATAGACTTTTTCTTCTAAAAGTCAATTCAAAAACGCACTCTTCACATCCATTTGATAGACTGTGAAGTTCTTGTGTGCAGCATAAGCAAGAAATATCCTTATTTCTTCCAATCTGGCAACATGTACAAATGTTTCATCAAAATCTATACCTTCATGTAATGCCCAAGAATTTCCATTATAAAATAAACAAGCATGCACCCAATCTTTAACAATGAAAAAGAACACGAATAATTTAAAAATAAAATAAACTAATCCAATTGTAGCGGAAACAACGTATCTCATGGATAACAATTATTCATCATCTAATCCTATCAATTACGGATGATCTTGAAATAAAAACTAATGACTTAAACAACTTGAAAAAAGATCAAATAGTTCAACATAATTTTGTTTTTTAAAATTAAAAACTCATAAAATCCATACACCTTTTCATATCCACCGCCTTTAGCCAGCGTCATCACCTTCACTTGAAAGGTTGGTTTATATATGAGTGAGCGACATAGCTTAGTGGAGTAAAAATTGTCCAAGATAAATACACAGAAATTTCACATTAACATGCAAATACAATCCAATTGAACATACCATAAATGCTTTGAAAAACCATAGACATAGACATAGATCGCACTTTGTAGGGGTTCCACCGAGGATACACCAAACCCGACCTCTTGAGTCCCCTGGCACATGGGTGTCTAAAGAACCATACTACACATCATACAAAATAACTAAGCATTTAACAAGGGTAATAAAAAGTTTAGAAAACAAACTCCATCTTAAAACGTTGCTTGAAAACAAGTCGAACTTAAAATTTTTGGATGCAAACACGCCTAATCCTCGCTCGATAAGTCGCCTAACATAGAAAAATATAGTACTAATCAAAGCCTCGAATATTCTAATCTTAAAACTTAGAATTAATAATAATAATCTAAAAATCGTAATTTAGGTTTAATGAAATATAAATAAGTTTGAGGGTTAAATTGAATTTGAAGGTCAAGTTGGGGTCAAAGGCTAAAAATCTGGAAATTGAAATGGTGCCCAATTCTGTTTTGTAGACAAGTTGGGAACCAAATTCCCAATTTGGTTCAACTCCAAGTCCCCAACATAGCTACCCCCACTTCCTCTCTCTCTCTCTCTCTCTCTCTCTCTCTCTCTCTCTCTCTCTCTCTCTCTCTCTCTTTCTCTCTCTCTCTCTCTTTCTCTCCTCAACTCTCTTTTGTTTTCCTCTTTCTTTCTTTTTTCTCCTTTTTTTCTTTTCTACTTCTTCTGGTTTCCCGTCAACATCCCCCAAATCCCTTTCTTTCTATTTTCTTTCTTTTTCCCTCAACTTTTTTCTCCCCATCCCTTCTCTGTTTCGCGTACATCCTACTCCTTCCCCCTCTTTTCTTTTTTTTTTCTATTCCTCTCATGACCGACTCACACGCACAGACACACCGGCGACGCCAGGGCGACAACGAGGTGAATGGTTTTCGTGCATGATTCGGGAATTTTCCGACGAAGGCTGAATCGTGGTGGTTTTTCAATGGGTTCTCGGTTTGGATTTTTCTGGTGAAAATAGAGGCAGGCATAATTAGTGTTTTGGGATTCAAACTTTTCGGTGAGTTTCTTGTTGGGTTTGTGTATTTTAATGGTTTCGGTTTTCGTGCATGATTGTGGGTTTTCTGGTTTTGCTGAGTTGTGGTGGGGGAAAGAACGTGTGAAGCAAAATAAGAAAAAATAAATTGTTTACCTTGCTTGGATAGAGAACTCGTGGAGAAAAAAAATATTTGGACTGCAAAATTGTGTTTATAAGCTTGTTTAGGGTTAAGAGTCCTAATATGAACAAAAATCTAATAAATCAATCGGTTAGGATTTTAAATCTGATAAGATGATAAGAGATAATGAATTTGATAGATTTGAAATTTAGAATCGTGTATATCTTGATATTCTTGGAATCCTACTTGGAGTAGGACTTGTCAATAGGCTAAATTGGCAATGGGTTCATATGAAATAGGCTTGACTTAAACTTGGGCTTGGTTAATTGGGCATTGGACTAGAAAATTTGATCTTGGATTATAAAAGGCCCAAATACAAACTGGGGTATTAAATACTATTTCCCTAAAAAAATAATTTCATCCTCGAAATTAAACTTACCTAACAAAGATTGAACCTCTGGATGTGATGCAAAGATCTCGTCATTGAGTTCCCAAGTACCCTCTTCTTGGCTATGTTCACTCCATTGCACTTTGATTAACTCAACATCTTGATTTTGTAACTTGTGCATCTTTTATTGCCACTGATTTCTCCTCGTATGCTTATCCAATTTTATGGTCTCGTAATCAACAACATGGTTTGGATCCGGCATGTACCTCCGTAACATGGATATGCAAAAAAAATTATGTATTCCTGACAATACTGGCGCAAGACCAGTCTATACGCTACTCTCCCAACTCGCTCTAGAATTTTGTACGGTCCAACATATCGCAGATTGAGCTTCCCTCTCTTACCAAATCTGAAAATCCCTTTCGTCGGTGATACTCTCAGAAAATATTTCTCGCCTACAACAAACTGTAACTCTTTTCTTTTTGGATCAGCATAATACTTCTGTCAATCCTGTGCCACTTTAATCCTTTCTCTTATCTTCTCTATGGCTTCAACTATTCTTTTGACAATGTGAGGTCCCAAAAATTTCTTCTTTCCAACTTCATCCCAGTGAATTGGTGACTAAGTTTCCCATATTATGCGTAGTATGGAGCCATTCCAATAGTTGACTAATAACTGTTATTATAAGGAAATTGAATCAGTGGCAAGTGTCGTTCCCAACCCCTCCGATATCCAACATACATTATCTAAGAATGTCCTCCAGTGTCTGTATCGTCGTTTCAGACTGTCCATCTATTTAGGGATGAAAATTGGTACTGAATTGTAATCTCGTCCCCATTGCTCTTGGAAATCCTTTCCAAAAATTTGAAGTAAACCTTGTGTCTTTGTCAGACACAATTGAAACTGGCACCCCGTGTAATCTCACAATCTCCTCAATGTCCAATTCAGCAAGTTGTTCCATACTGAAAGTCATCTTAACCTGCAAGAAATGTACAGTCTTCGTTAATCTGTCAATGATAACCCATATAGATTCGTTTCCTCTATTCGGCCTCGGTAAACCAGTCACAAAATCCATTATAACATGATCCCACTACCACTCTTGGACCTCAAGTGGTTGCAGCAACCCCGATGATCGTTGGTGTTCTGCTTTGATTTGTTGACAAGTCATGCATCTCTCCATGAATGATGCAATAGACCCCTTCATGTTTCTCCACCAGAAAATATTTCTCAAGTCACGATACATCTTTGTACCTCCTGGATGCACCATGTAAGGTGTACAATGAGACTCTTCTAAGATTTCCCTTATTAGATTATCGTCTTTTGGCACATAGACTCTCCCTTCATAAGTAAGCGTACCATTTGGTGCTTTAGCGAAACCTCTAATGTTTCCTTCTAAAGTTTGCTCTCTCATTTTGCATAGAAACTTATCCTTCGTTTGTGCCTCCTTGATCCGATTTCTCAAAGTCGGCTCTGCCACCATAGTAGATATGATAGCTTTGGTGTTAGTTGGTGGTACTACCACATCCATTTTCATGTTGGTGAATTCCTTGATCAACTGCTCTTGTTCCATGATCATACTCATCAATTCACTAGTGTTCTTCCGACTCAAGCCATCTACCACCACATTGGCTTTACCTGGGTGATAGTGGATTGTACAATCATAATCTTTAACTAGCTCCAACAATCTTCGTTGTCTCATGTTCAATTCTTTCTATGTGAAGAAGTACTTGAGACTTTTGTGATCCATATTTAAATCACATTTCCCTCCGTATAGGTAAATGTCGCCATATCTTCAGGGCATGTACTATGGATGCTAACTCCAAGTCATGCGTGGGATAGTTAAGCTCATGTTGCTTCAATTGTATCGAGGCATATGCTATCACCTTCCCCTGTTGCACGAGTACACATCCAAGACCTTGTTTTGACTCATCATTACAAATAACGAACCCTTCAGATCCATTAGGTATCATCAAAATAGGCGCGGTAACCAATCTTCATTTCAGCTCTTGGAAGCTGGTTTCGCATTTCTCACTCCACTGGAATTTCTCTCCCTTTCTCGTCAGTCGGGTAATTGGTCCTACAATCTTGGCAAAACCCTCAATGAATCATCTATAATATCCAGCAAGTCCTAAGAAACTGCGTACCTCACTTACAGTCGATGGCGCTCCATTCATTAATAGCCTCCACTTTGGCTGGGTCCACTTCAACACCATGGGCGGTAACTACATGACACAAGAACACCACTTGCTCCAGCTAAAACTCACACTTCTTGAACTTCGCATAGAGTTTCTCTTGGTGAAGTGTCTCAAGCACTATTCTCAAATGCTCTATGTGCTGATGTTTATCATTTGAATAGATCAAGATGTCATCGATGAACACAATGACTAATTGATCTAAGTAAGGATGAAACATTATGTTCATCAAGTCGATAAAGACCGTTGGTGTGTTGCTTAACCCAAATGGCATCATAGTAAACTCGTAATGCCCATATTAGGTCCTAAACGATGTTTTGGGTATATCTGCTTCTTTGATCTTCAGCTGATGATACCAGATCTCATATGAATCTTCAAGAAAACTCCAGCTCCCCTTAATTAATCAAACAGATCCTCAATGCTGGGTAAGGGGTATTTGTTCTTGATCGTGAGATTGTTCAGCTCTTGATAGTCGATACACATCCTCATTATAATGTTTTTCTTCTTAACGAACAATACATGTGCTCCCCATGGAGACACACTCGGTCTCACATAGACATTATCCAGTAATTCTTATAATTGCACCTTTAGTCTTTCAACTCCTTAGGTGCCATTCTGTATGGTGCCATTGATGTTGGTGTTGCTCCCGACACCAGATCAATCGTGAACTCCACCACCGATGCGGTGGCATTCCAGGTAAATCCTCTAGAAAAACATCAGGGTATTCCCAAGTGATCGGGATATCAGCGGTTGTTCTCTCTTCAATCAGGTTAGCCATTACATTTACCAAGAGTGCTTGGTATTTTCCATTCCTTAGCATCTTCACAACTTTCATTGTTCATATAACTCGTGGTGAAACACCAGGTTTAGTCCCATGGAAAGTGAAATTCGCTTTTTTCAGGTACATGGAAATCTATTTCCCTCTCGTAACACTGGATGTTTGATCTGTTATGGCTTAACCAATACATTCATAGATTATTTTAAAGTCCTTCATCTTTATAACATATCGGTTCACTTCTAGAGTTATTCCTTCTATGTTCAGTTATACCTCGCTTACTCTATGTTCAGCCACTATAGTTTTACCCGATGGTATGCTAACCCCCAAAGGTTCCCCAATATACTCACTACCCCGCCCTGCTCAGGGCGCAAACCTAACATAAAGCTCTTAGCCTTCTTCTAGTCCATTTTCATCAAGTGGATAACATATCGCGCTGTTGGAAAATTTATTGTATAGATTTTGATGATGCTATGTAAATCTAATATTAGAAAGTTGGCACAACATTTTCTGTTATAAATTCAACTATGTAATAGATATGATCTATGAGCTGAGTCAAAGAAGCCAAGTTGAAGATTGCAGATGTTGACTGAAGATCAAGGTGAAGATTCAACTGTGTTGCAGCTGAGTGTCGAAACTGAAGTTTCAGTCAAGTACCAAAAAGCTATCTAAGTCAGCAGACTAACAACTAAGTCACTCCCAGATGTTTGGAGAAGACTCTCAAAGGGGTTCCACAGCAAAAATGACTCAAGAAAGCTGAAGATGTCCATTGATAAGTAAAGTCAAAACATTACTGAAAGAGGAAAGGATACATCTTTGCAACCTTAAAGTTGTTTTCTTTGAAAGAGTACAAAAGCTTGGGAACCAATGGGATGTTCCTGCACACCTGCAGCGGTTCAGGAAAACCTGCAGAGCGTTAAACAAAGGTTGGGTCAACATCAATTCCTGCATAACAAGATAAGCCAACGACCATGACGTGGAGTTTGAAAATACATCTATCTCTTCAACGAATATAATTTTAAACTGCCACTATAAAAGGCTGAGTCTATGAGAGAGGGTACGAGCAATAACAGAGAATTCAAGCATTCTGATAAAAGAGCAATCAAGCTAAATACTCTCAAGCATCACACTAAATCAACAAGCCTAAAATTCGAAGACTATCTAACCAACACTTTTAGTGAAGGGAAGAAAAGCTTAAAAGCTGTTGAAGAGGACACTTGTTGAAAAACAAAAAGGTCTGCACATCCAAGGCTCAAGGAAGTGCATTGAGGTTCTAGTTGAACCAGGCTTTGGATTAGTTGGACGGATTCGTTATCAAATCCAAGAATTCGAAGGAGCTGAAGTAGCAGGACAACTATCCTGTGAAGAGCATAGTTCCAGGAGTGAAGCCAGCTGTGTGATCAAGGCTTGCTCGGACTGTTCATCCTTTTTGTAACTCATTGTTGCATTAGTGGATTACCTCCAGGAGTTGGAGAAGAGTTGAGTAGAGGAATTACCCCATCTCGAACTCCTATAAATTGCTCTGTGTCTATTTACATTCAGCACATTTATTTCTTGCACATTTATATATGTTGATTGATAAATTTGCTAAGTCAACTAATAATAACTTAAATTAAAGTGTTGAAAAATATATTTCAACCTAAGGGCGTAAGACTTCCTCTGAAAACCAAGTTAGATGTATCTATAAAAAGGTCACTTCACTCAGCTTAGTTATTCTATCAATAACTCTCTCCAGTCTGTTGAGTGGCTAACTCTACTGTTGAGGTTGAACTAAGTTGTACCTCAAGGATTTAGCTGACTTGTGATTAAAGCTCTGATTTAAAGGACAAAAATTAAAAATTGGTTAAGTCTATTCACCCCCCTTATAGATTTAACACAAACACCCTTTGGGACCTACAAGTTGTATCAGAGTAGTTGGTTCGAAGAACCTTCAACAATGGTTACTGAACTAGATCTTAATCTTTTTAAAAGATACAACACTTAACGGTTTTTAAAACTTTCCTTTAAAAGTTATTATCATGGAAACAAATCTATCTCACATTCATATTTTCACTGTAGATGAGTTTGATGATTGGAAGATTCGCCTGCAGGCACATCTTTCAGCACTGCACGATAAGATGTGGTTTGTCATTGAGGATGGACCCATACAAATAATAAAAGTAAATACAATTGTGAGAGGTCCAATGCCCCCCGTTCTTTGAAGGAGAGGTCACATCAAAGACCTGCCGCACCAAGCCTGCTATGGTCGGAAAGCCAAGATGCGAATGGACCAATGAGGACGACAGAAAAGATATAACTTGGACAATGTTACCAAAGATATTCTCTACAAAACTATTTATAAAGCAATGTTTAACAAAGTGAAATCATACAGGACTTTTCCTGAGATATGGGAAAGTTAACTTTAATTTGCGAAAGATCAGAGCAAATTAAAGAAATAAATCAACTGTTGCTGTACAAAAATTTAAAAATTTTAAAATGCTTGTAGGTGAAACTCTAGATCATTTGGATGCCGATTTATAGAGATTACAAATGAGCTTTCCGCTCTGGGAAAAAAATACACACGAAGGAGAGATGTGTATGAAAATCCTAAGGTCGCTCCCAGCTGAGTGGGAAATGAAAGTGATGGCCTTGAAACATTCTATGGACTTGACAAAAACCTCCAACCATGAGTTATTCTCAGATTTAAAAGCTTATGAATTTGAGCTCCGAAGGAAAGAGCAAGAGGAGGTAGCCCTGATGGTTAAAAGACTCAATAAGTTCTTTAACAAGAATTATAAAAGAAACAAGGGTGAGGCCTCTAGAAGACACTTAACTCCTTCAAAATGCATGGAGATGAAATTCGGCAGCTTCAATCAGTTGTTTCGAACAAAGTTGATTGTGATGGTTGCGATCATGGAGAAAAAAAAGGTCAACTGGGCTGAGTTCGTCTTCAGCCGAATCTGCCAGAATGTTCTTAACAAGACCATTACTGATGATGGTCTATATAGAAGCTCGCTGGGATATGGCCTGGTCATTGGCCATCTTATGGAGGTGAAGGGAATTGCTCTTAGGCATGGGAAGCCTTTCCATGTCAACAAGAAGATGTTCAAAGCAAATCTATCTGGTGCTCAGAGGCAAGCACATGCACGAAGAGCTGACACCAGTGAAGGTGAATCAGCTGATCCAGTCCCCGAGGACACAACTGCAACCGTTACAACTCCTTCTCCGAAGCTGACTCAACAGAAGAAGAGAGCTGCTACAACTAAGAAAACACATGCCCCAGCAGCCAGGTCAACCTAAGTACCTGCCTCTATAGCCATGCTAGATATTGCACTTGCCCCAGCAGCCGAGACCGAGAAGGTCACAACTGCACCTTCTCCGATTGTGAAGAAGAATAGCTCAGTTGTTCCTCACAGGCCAGCTGCAGCCAAGAAGACAAAGTGGTGGAGCCAGAAGCCATCGAGGAAGCTGAAGAGGAAGAAATTCCTCTTGTTAAAACAAAAAGAAGAAGGTTGTTCAAGAAGTCCGAGCCGAGTCTGGCACTCAGCCTGCAAAAGAGACTGTTGAAGCTCAGGTGGAGCAGTCTCAAGAAGTTGGAGGTGGTGAAGTGATCACCACAGAAGTCGAGAAAACTGCTGCTGTGGATTAGCAGACTGTTCAAGACCCAACTATTCAAGAGACAGCTGAGGAACATGGAGTTGAGACAACTGACCAAACTGAAGAAATAGTTGTTCAGTCCCCTCAGACTGATGCACGAGCACCTGAGGAAGAACATGCTCCGCTTGCACCTATTCAGGAAGAGGAGGATGATGATGTAGTAATGTTGTCTCCTGTTTATCCTGATATTCAAGAAAGACTGAGGGTATGGACAAATTAGAAGCTGAGTTACTCAAGACATCAATTCAGAGCCTTGAGTTTATCGAAGCAGAAGAGGAGCTCTTAAGCTTCCTGGGAAACATCGTTGTTAGCTCCATCCTTGATCCTGATTTCTGCATAGCAATCCTTTCTGAAAGGAGGGATGAAGAGAAGCAAAAAGCCATCGAAAAGGCAAAGGCTATTGAAGAATCAAAGAATCCCCATTCTTGCCTTTTCACAGATGTACCTAAATTTTCCATGGACTCAACTAACAGCAACGACATTGACATTGAGGAGATCAAACCTGCTATTGCAGCCGAGAAAGTTGAGTTCCGGCAAGCTGTCAGAGAATCAAAAGAGATGCACGAGCAGCAAATGCAAGAGGGTCCAGGAGAGTCTTCTCAAATCTCTCCTAGCCCTGATATCATGGATGTGGTGCAAACCATTGATGCCACCACATCACCTATGCACTCTGAAGAATATGGTACCAGGAAAACTGGCGATGAAGCTCAGGACAGTGATAAAGCGGGCACCTTAGCCAAGCTAATTCCTGCAGAAGGTGTTGAGACACCTACCCGGACGGCTGAACACTCAATTGGAATAACAGCTGGGTCTCAGGTTTTGAGTAACCCCACTACTCAAGACTCAGCTGGTGCGCCAACTGAGGGTGAAACTCAAGCCACCACAACTAGGTCGGAGGATACTGTGGGAGACCAACCATCCATGGAGTTTGGAGGCGAAGAAGAGAACCTCAATGTTCAGTTGAGTGAAGTTGATGAAGCTCAGATTGTTTCGACTGTCTTAGCTGAAACTTCAGCTGCAATGTAGGCCGATGACGCTACTGAAGCATCTAAGGCAAAGGATGGAACTGAGGCCATGGGAGTTGAGATTCCTGGCCCTAAAAGTGCAATCCAAGGAGTTGAGACTCTGACGGATGCCATTGAAGACCCCAAAATAGCTCCGTCTGCTGAAGTGACAAGTGTAGAAGACCCTGTTGTGGTTGAGACTGCACACAGGGATGTACAAGGCCCATCAACAGTTGAGACTGTTGAGGTAATGAAGGCCTAGAGGAGGTTGAGACTTCCCTGGCTAAGAAAGTTGTTGAGGAAGAGCCTACTCCTCATGTGGAGGTTGCTGAAGAAGAAGAGGAGATCAGTGCCCTTCATGATTCCCAAGAGAATATCGATACTGGATTCCAGGAATCTGATAATGAACTGAGTCCAGTCCCATTGATAAACTAAATAAGGACACATCTGATGAGGATGCACAGGCAACACGAAGACAAGTCAATGATAAGGCTTCCCCGATGAAGTTTATCTTGGTTGATGTGCCATCTCCAATGGCGCCATCACACTCCGATGAAGCTGATAAGTCAGAGGAAAAGACAACTCAACAGGAAGACACAACTGATTCCAAGGAAGCTACTCAAGATGCCGATGACGCTGAAACAACTGAGGCACATAAAGCTGAGAACATAATGAAAGAAAAGGGAAAGTTTCCACAAGCTCAAGATGTGGAGATACCTATCTTCCCTGAAGATCTATTTGTGGAATATTTTCCATTTGAAGCCCAAATTCCTTTTGAAGCCGAGTCAGTCGCGGAACGTGCCAGGTATAATATCCAAGTCTCCTCAGAGAAAATCGGAACTCCAGCTAAGACTGCTATGATGCCTCTTGGTTTTGACTTCGATGTTGTTTGGCCTGAGGATCAGTCCGCCGAGACAACCGACTTGCGAAAATCCTTTAAAGCCATCTGTGCTCAAATAGAAAAGATGGAGCATGGCTTCGCAGCATTGGACCAAAGGCTAGACAACAGGGATGCTACCATCACTGGAGACATCCGAGGAACTGTACTGAGGATTCGAGAATGGGTTGGACAGGTCAAGGCATTGAGGGGTGAGCAGGTCACCTACTTTAAATCATTATTCGCGAAAATGGTGATCTGCAACTCAGATAATCTCAAGTTCCAGTAAAGGCAAAGGAACCACATATTCAGGATGGATGAAGAGTTGCTCAAGGCTCAGCACAAATCCAGAATTGCAAGAATGGAGGCCAATGTTGAATAGCAGATCAATGTGCTCCAGACAGAGATGAAGCTGATGGCAGCTGAGTCAAAGGCATTAAGATCAAAATTCATAGAAGCGTACTCCAAGACCCATGACAATCATGATTCCACGAACAACAAAATTGATCTCCTCCTGAGTGGTATATTCCCTAACCTGGCTCTACCCGTTAGTGATGATGCCAATAAGAGGGAAGAGAAAGAATTGAAGGAATTGAAGGAAGGGCAGAGAAGTGATAAGGAAGGAAGCAAAGGGGAAGCAAGCAAGGGGAATGCAGTTTTTTGAAGAAAACTCCTTTGAAAATAATGCTTTCTAAGACCCCACAGCAAAGTGAAGTCACAGCCTCGATTGTCGTGATCTTGAACAAGCGATCAGATGAGAAAAGGTGAAATGGCAGTCAAGCAGTCGAGAAAAGCCATGGAAGATGAGTTCGATAATGTAGCTGAGAAGCACTCCGAGCGCATCAAAGACATCAAAGCAAGGTTCAAAGGCCACCCAGCTAGATTACTCAAAGATTCCCTAGCCATAAAACCCCCTCGAGAAATTAAGATGCCTGATGCTGGATCTGAACTAAGATCACTAGAGGAGTTTCAACTCTAGAAGCTGAAAGTTATTTCAAGAACATGACCCTACCACAGGCGTGGGACTTGTACTGGGAAAAAGGACTCGAGTTGTGCAAATCGGCTAAGAAGCGAGATTCCATCGATCACTTGATTGGAAAGGCACCCGTAGAGTACACTTCTAGAGGAGGAGGCGAGTCATACAAAGAAGGGGAAGGCTTGGAAGTGGTTGAAGAGGCGGAGGAACTCCACCACAAAATAGAGACCTAAAGATACAAGATTCATTGATCCACGGAAGAAATGGATCAATTCTTGGTCAAGCCGATACCCTTGCTAATCTTGAAGTGGAGCGTAAAAATGAGGAGGCTAGAAGGAGGCAAGAAGAAGAGAATGAGAGAGTAAATAGAGAGTGGGAGGAAAGCGGCGAAGGGAGACCATACGCAAAGAGAACTTTTGAGAAGAAGAGAAGGAAAAGAGCCAAGAAGACGAGAGAAGAAGGAAGCAGCCGAGGCGTTGAAGACAGTTGAAACCCCTTTAGTGTATTTTACTTAATTGTAAATACAAGTTTTGTAAGTTTTTCTTGTAATATCATTTTAATCTTGCTCTGATACCTGTTGTACTTTAGTACAATAAGAAGCTCTGATACAATGTAATAGATAGTATAGCTCTTGTACAGTGTATAAAGTATACTATGTAACAACTTTGTAAAGTGTATGTATAAAGTACAAGAATGATATGATCAATAAAATTGACATATTCAACACATACATTTTTTGTTACTGCACTGTTTATTTTGTTGTAATCATTTAAGTTTTGGCATCATCAAATAGGGGGAAATTGTTAGGAAATTTTGTGTTTAGATTTTGATGATACCATGTAAAACTTAGAATTGGAAGTTGGCACCCCATTTTCCTTGTATTTCAACTTGTAATAGATAGGACAACATGAGCTGAGTGGAGTCAGCTACGTTGAAGATTACAAGAGTCAACTAAAGATCGATGTGAAGACCAACTGTGTGTCAGTTGTGTGAAGTCAAGATGAAAGTCTCAGACTCGACTGAAGAGGAGACCCAGCTGTGAGACAGCCGAGTAAAGGAGGAAGAAGTGACAGTCAAGTCAGTTGAGTGCCAAGTCTGCCAGTTGACAGACAGTTGAGTCATTCCTAAAAGGTTGGAACTGACTCAAGTCAAAGGGGTAAAGGCAGCTGTCAAGTCAAGTCAACTGATATTAATCCGTTGTACAGAAGTCAAGGACTTTACTTATTATAGTAATACGTCCATGCTGCCATGTCTAAAAGTGCTCATCCCAGAAGCGGGCAAATAGAATAAACCAACGGGAAGCACTGAACTTGTGTTAGAACCTGAAAAGCTGAACACCTCATTAAAATGAGGAAATGTCACCATCACAAACTGCAGATCAAGAAAAGACAAACCAACGACCAAGAAGTGCTGTTTGAAAATTACCAATCTCTTCATTGGGCAAATTTTCAAATAAGCACTATAAAAGGCTGAGGAAGAAAGTGAGAGAAGGTTACCGATTTCACAAGCAATTCAATCAAGAAAACCTGCAAAAATACTCTTAAGCTTTCAAAGATATTCCTCAAGCCTAAAATCGAAGGAACTCAATCCAACACATTCAGTGAAGGAAAGAATAATTCATCAAGTTGAAGAGAAAATTGTTTGAAGAACAAACAAGGGTCTACTCTCCAAGGTTAAAGGAGTTGTAGTAAAGTTCAAGCTCGAACCAGAAGCTTTGAGTTGTTGGAAGGTTGTGTGATCAATTCCAAGAGCTCGAGGGAGCTAAAGTAGCGAGACAATTGTTTTGTGAAGAAGCTGAGTCCTAGGAGCAGCCAACTGTGTGATCAAGGCTGACTTGGACTGATAACTGCTTTGTAACCAGATCTGTTACTTAGTGGATTCCTCCAGGAGTTGGAGAATAGTGGATTAGAGGAATTACCCCACCCTCGAACCACTATAAAATTTGCTTGTGTTATTTTACTTACATCACTATACTTTCTTTCATATTATTGATATTTGCGGCTAAGTTAAAATTGCTAAACCCAACTGATAATAAACCCTGCTAAAAACAAGTTTTAAAAACAAGTTTAAAACATCTAGGGTGAAAAGTCTTCCGCTGAATAAAACCAAATCAACAGTTAAGTTAAGTGTTAGCTGACCCAACTGAGTTATACTATCAACAACTCAGTCGAGTCTGTTGAGTGGGTAACTTTGCTAAAGTAAGCCAACCTAGTTGTCCCTCAAGGACTTGGCTGATTTGAGTTAACTCTGTAAAATTATTTAAAAGGACTCAGTTCGAATATTTGGTAAGGTTTATTCAAACCCCCTTCTAAACCTTACAACTCACACCTTGGGACCTACAGGTATCCTAAGGAAGGTGGATTCTAGTTGATTGATACTCAGATTTAGACTATGCTGGATGTAGAGTTGAAAGAAAGAGTACATATGGTACCGCAAATGCTTGGAAACAGTAGTTTCCTGGTTCAAGAAAAACACAACTCAATAGCTACATCCACAGCTAAAGCGAGTACATTCTTTGCGAGCAACTCTTGTGCCCAAGTTCTATGGATGAGGCAACAACTGAGAGATTATGACGTTGAAGAAGGAGAGATTCCAATTATGTGTGATAATACAAGTGCCATTGCAAATACTCAGAATCCAGTATTGCATTCAAGAAACAATCACATTGACATCATATATCATTTTATAAGAGATCGTGTTGAAAAGAAAGACATCACATTGGAATACATATCAACCGAGAAGCAATTAGGCGATATATTCACAAAGCCCCTATGTGAATCAAGATTGGAAGAACTTAAGAATGAGCTTAGATTGATTGAGTGTGTTAGGATGCTCGAAGACTCATTCGAGAAGAGTTAAAGTTGGGAGAATTATATATCGAAGAGTTTCACCCATTCACCAAGTGAAATAACATACCAAGCAGTCACCAATCGTGTTAGCTGAACAACCGAGTTTCATTCAGTCGAATCGAAAGAAGAAAGAAGCATAGTTAAGTCATAAATGAAGAAAGCTGAAACATTTATGAGCTAAGTGCCAAAACGAGGTCATTTTCCTCGAGTGGGAATGTGTTTAGGCTTGACGTCAACATCATTAAATTTTGTCAGTCAAAAGTTGTGACGATTTACCCCTGAATGGATATAAATGTTGTTGCATTTAATGTGGGGAAATTAATGCATTTTAAGATTTGATCTCAGTCGTTGATCAACTTTCAAACTTTTTGAATTCTGAAACTATCCTTTTAAGTCTCATATATAGAGAAAATTCATTTTCTCTCTCTTCACTTTCACTCTCTTGCTCTCGAAGATTTCATTCTCTCTGCAAACTAGACAAAAACCCTAGTTTTTCATTTTCTCATTCAAGGATCATTATGGCACCTAAGAAAGCTACTCTAAACTTCACCAAACTCGCTGAAAAGATCCATACAGGATCTTTGGTCGACTTTGAAGGCCTTGTCAAACAGGCTGTTGACAAGGATTTGGCTGAAAAGATCACGAAGCTTGAGAAAATAGAGCTCAAAAGATTTCTCACATTGGAGATGGGTCAAACGTTCCAGAAAAGAAGTGGCCATGTTTTACGTGAATGTTTCTATTCAAGATGATGGGATCCATTCGCGATTTTAAACTGGATGTTCTTGACTTGGGGAGAATTTGCACCTTCCCACGGTGGTCTTAAAGAGTCGATCGGAAAGAGGTTGATTTCGAGAAGGCTTGGAAAGAAATAGATAAGTCTGAGTCACCAAGCTAAACCTAATCGCTTTCGGCTTTGAAGAAGGCGATCAAAGATGGCTACCATAAGCTAATAGACGTGGTAGCCAAGTGCATCGACATGAATTTGACTCCTTTAATCGTCAGTCCCGGACTAAGATGATTGTTATGGCTGCCATAATGCAGGATAAGGAGGTGAATTGAGCTGAGTTCATCCTTGAGAAGTTGTGCTAGAATGTGCACAATGTAAAGTTGGTTGATGGGAAGTTTGTAGGCTCCCTTAGTTATGGCCTGATCCTAGGTCATTTGATGGAGAAGAAGGATGTGCCCCTGCGTAGAGAGAAACCCTTCCATACCAATAAGAGGATGTCCAAGTCTTACCTTTCAGGCGCTCAGAAGCAGGCTCATGCGAAGAAGGCTGCTATATCTGAGGGGGAATCAGCTGAGCATGTCCCCGAGAACACAGCTGCTTCCGCTCCAGCTCCCTCACCAAAACTCGTTCTAGCTCCCTCCCTTATGACAAGGAAGAAAAGAACAGTTGTGCCTCACATGTCAACTCCTATGAAGCAGAAGACAGGAGAGTCATCCTTCACGGCTGAGGAGCCAGAATAGGTTGAAACAAAAGTTCCCTTCGAGAGGAGGACCAGGAGGAGACTTGTGAAAGTAGTTGCGAAAGCTATTGAACTAGCTGTATCCGCCACAGCTGAGACCGAGAGAGCATTTGCCATCGCCGAGCAAAGAAAAATCAAAGGATGGCTATGGTGAGCAAAGATCACTGCCAAGAAAAACTCAAACAGTTGCCTTTCCACATACATCTGAACAAGACACAACTGAT
Source organism: Rehmannia glutinosa (assembly GCA_016081115.2). Classification (NCBI taxonomy): domain Eukaryota; kingdom Viridiplantae; phylum Streptophyta; class Magnoliopsida; order Lamiales; family Orobanchaceae; genus Rehmannia; species Rehmannia glutinosa. Next base: position 77,490 of record JABTTQ020002176.1, on the reverse strand, counting down.
AAGCCTACAACTGAAGAAGACACATCTGATACAATCAAATATAAGTCAGCTGTTCCTAAAAACGACACAACTGATACAATCAAATATGATTCAAATGTTATACCTCAGGCTGATATTGTTGTTGTTGAGGTGGAAAAGGCTACTAAAGAGCTTGTGCAAGAAGAAAATGATGATGAGGTTCGTCTAGAATCCCCAGCATAACCAGACATCCAGATACAGCTGCACGCATGGAGCGCATGGAAGCTGAGTGCCAATCAGGTTCAATTTCAACGGCCCGATATGATTGACGAGGAGAAATATCTCTTGGGATTTTTGGACAACACCATTGTCCGAATTGCCCTTGATGTAGATTTCTGCACAGTTACCTATACAAAAAGAAAGATCTTGAGAAGAGGAGAGTTGTAAAAGGCACGGTAGCTGGTGAGCCAGTAGACTCAGGCAACAGTGAAGTGAAAATCATAGTGACCTAGTTAAGAAGGCTCAACTGCAGCATGCTTTAAAAGAGTCCCGTAAGAAACATGAGCAATCCTTGATCAGGGTTCTTGAGAATCATCTATTCAAATTTCTCCAACCCAAGTCATTCTTGAAACCGTGAGGACAATCGAAGCAACTACTTCACCAATTTACTCAGAAGGACTATCCAGGGAGCCTGACGATGAATTTAGGGATAAGATGTAGTGGGCAACCTAACTGAGCCACGCCCTAATGAAGTTGTTGAGACAACTACCCAGATGACTGAACACTCAAAGGAAATAGCCGAATCTCAAGTGTCAGTTGACCCCACTGTTCGCGATTCAACTGGTGAGCCAGCTGGGGGGAAACTAAACACACTACAGCTTGGTTAGAGGAGGTTGTAAGGGACTTTGATACATTCAAGTTAAGAGGCGAAGGTGAGACTCAAACAGAACAACAGAGGGACTAACAATGCTTTGATTGGGACTGTCTCAATCGAGATTCCAACCGCATCAAGGCCAATGAAGTTGCTCAAACAAAGAGGCACATGATGGATCGAGGACCATGGTAGTTGAGATCGCTGGCCATGAAATTGAAATACAAGAGGTTGAGACCTCGAAGGATGCCAATGTCCAAGACCCTAATGCAGCCAAGTCTACAGAAGGGAATATTGAAGGCCTTGCAGCGGTTGAGACTGCTGCTAAGGTAGCTGAAGGCCCCCAGGAGGTTGAGACTTCCATGGGTGTGGTACAAGAGAAAGGGAAATTGCATGTTCCTACTATGCCATCATTAGAGTCTACTGATTTGGAAGAGATAGACATATTGCATGACTCCAATGACGATGTGCAGCTGGACTTCATTGACCCAGAGAATGAAGCTCCCATTGATCCAGCTGAGAAGGAACTAGTGGCAAAGTTGAAAGAGGCTTGTGACAAAGATGCCTCTTCAAAGTTTATCTTGGTTGATGGCCCACCCCCAATGGTGCCATCACTAGCCCGTGATGTTACTGCAGCAACTGAGGCTACGACTACTCAAAAGGAAGTTAACACTGGAGCCAACGAAGTTGTTAAGACAATCGAGGCCCGATCGGCTCAATGAGAGCTCCCAATCGCTGCGTGCCGGTGAAGCTCACACATTGAGGCACCTAAAGCTGGAAGACAGGGAACTGAAAGAAGGGCTTCCAAAGGAGAAGTGGGACCCTCCTAAGTACCTATTGACCTATATGCAGAAGAGTTTCCATTTATTGAGGAAGTTCCCTGGAAGAAGAGTCTGTTGAAGAACGTGCTCCTTACAATGCTGATATAAGTCTGGAAGAATTCCAAGCTCCAGATAAATTAAGAGTGGTTCCCTTTGGATTTGACTTTGATTCTGTTCTACCAGAAGACCAGTCACCTGAGGCAGCTGACTTCAGAAAAGCCTTCAAGGCAATATGTGCTGAGATGGAGGCCATGGAGCATAGTTTTGCTGCACTCAACAAAAGGATCGACAACCACGATACCATGATTTTAGGAGACATCCGAGGAACAGTTTTGAGAATTCATGAATGGACAATAAGACAAAAGCACTTCCAAAACTGGTGATTTGGTGTGGTGAACAGGCTCAATTCCAGTAGAGACAGAGGGACAATATCAATAGGATGGAAAGGACACACATGAATGATTTGGATTTGCTCAAACTTCAATATAAGCAGGATCTACATGACATGGAAAGTACTCTACGTACTTAGATGATTGCAATGAAGGCAGAGTTGAAGATTTTAAGATCCGAGCAAAGGGCATCACACTATGTCGCTCATGATAAACTCAACTATCTTCTGCAGCAAACTCCGAAAATTCCTCAACTTGGTAGTGATGATGCCAAAAAAGGGGAAGATAACTTGTAGGAAGGAAGTAGAAGTAAGGGAGAAGAATCTTCAAAACGACCCCCAATCCCTTGAAAATTGCGCTGAAAAGTCAAATTGGCTCATCTATCAGCTCTCTTCTCTCTCAGCTACCGAAGGAGTTGTCAGTTGATGAAAAACTGAGTTAGCCCTTCAAAAACTGCAAGCTGCAATAGAAGCTGAATTGCAAGCAGTTGATCGCAGGCAGCATGACAGAATTGAAGATCTCAAAACTAAATTCCAAGGGCCGCTAGCAGGGAAGCTCCTAGGTCTGCCAGTAGTGAAGCACCCAGACTCAACTGAAGGATCCATTCCTGAAGCAGGCTCTGAGCCAAGGTCACTTGAGGAGTTTGAAACTCTAAAGTCGGAAGGTTATTTTAAGGGGATGAATCTTGAAAAAGCATGGGAATTGTACTGGCAAAAGGGTTGGAAGTTGTTCAAATGACCGGGAGGCAACAGACTCAGTTTAGTAGTCAGCTGAGTCCAAGGGCTCAATCCAGTCAACAAATTCCCAGAGGAGCTGACTCGTGAAGGGGAAGAGGAAGGTCTGGTGGAAGAGGCAGAGGTACTCCACCAAGAAGACCTAAGGACACATAATTTATAAATCCCCTAAAAAGGATCGATTATATTAGTTAGGCCTTAGAGAATTGGAAAATAGAGAAGTTGCTAGGCATAATGAAGAGACTGCCAAGCGACTGGAAGAAGAAAACGCCAGGCAACACAGAGAGTACGAACCAAGGAGGAGGCTAGATCAGGCTCAGAAGAGGAATTATGAGAAGAAGAATAGGAAAGAGGCTGAAGATAGGAGGAAGAGAGATGAAGAAGAAGAAGAAAGGAGAAGGAAGGCTGAGGCGCGAAGGTTGCTTTGCAGACACTTTTTTTGTATTTTTACACGATCAAATACACAAAAGAGAATGTAAGTTTTTGTATACTTGATATACATTGCAAAACTTTGTAAAGTGCGAGAATGATGTGATCAATATAATGACACATTTTAACAATCATTTTTCTTAAGCACTTTTGACATTGTTATTTTCTTTTAAGTTTTGGCATCATCAAAAAGGAGAAAATTGTTGAAAAATTTATTGTATAGATTTTGATGATGCTATGTAAATCTTAGATTAGGAAGTTGGCACCCCATTTTCTGTTGTAAATTAACCTATGTAATAGATAGGATCTATGAGCTGAGTCAAAGCGACCGATTGAAGATTGCGTGTTGACTAAAGATCAACACTACAAGAAATTAGAGAAAATATGACAATAAAATTCGTCATATAAATGTCCTTTTTCGTCACTAAAGTTATTAGGTGACGAAATTTGAGCGTCATAACGATCGTCACCGTAGCCCCGTGGTAAAAGGTTTATGTGACGATTTTTTCGGTTCGTCACTAAATATATGACTTTTGAGGACGCAAATTAACAACGCGTCATCATATTTACCAGTTTGATGACGCCTAATTCGTCATTTATATAATCAAACTTTTGTCACCTATAAATTTTTATTTTGCCAATAAAGTCAAATCTTTAAATGACGAAACAACAATTTGTCATCCAAAAGTTACATTTTAGTGACGAATATCATTATATTGCCAAATTCAACAAATTATTATGACACATTCATCGTCACAATTACATTAACACTTTCATCATGTATAATACCATTCATCATGAAAGAGTTGCCTTTTAGTTACAAAATATCGATCGTCACTTAATGAGTATATAATGACAAAACGAAATACATCGAAAAAAGTAAAATTAATTGACAAAATTTTCATTGTCACATATTGAACTTGAAATGTGACGACGTGTTTTGTCGTTAAAAATGTAGTATCACGTGACGAAAATGATATGTGTCAGTAAAGAGATATGAATAATGATGAACCAAATCGTCATAACAAAGAGATATGTAATGACAAAATCCACCGTCATTAGATAGATTTATTGGTGACATATGTATTCATCATAAATGGCTTATTTTTAGTGACAATTTTTGAAACTAAATGTGACGATACCAAGTCGCCATAAAATAATATTTTCAATGACCAATTGAATATTGTCACAAAAGGGATATGTATAATGACGTCTCAATTTGTTGTCAAATATTATTGTCTTAGTCACAAAATATTTCATTGTCGCCAATAGATTTCTATGTGACGACATAAATATCCATGAAACGATCATTGGAGACGATGTTATTGTGATATATACATAAATGTAATGATGTAATCATTTGTCATATTATGCCATTTACATTACATAAAAAGAAATTAAATCTCATGATGAAAAACAAATATTATTGATTATCTATGTACATGCTACTAATACTTCGATTTAAATATACAAAATTTAAAAGTCACACATGAAAAATAAAAAGAACCAAACATTTCCAAGCAGAATACGAATGTTTATCAACAACAAAAATATTAAAAGTTCCAAATTTCCAATGGAAACTATGAACTACTTGAACAATTATGAAAAACGAAACATTAGACATCAAAATTAAAAGAGTACTTATTAGATAAATATAAAGCACATGTCCCCAACTATCTTATTTTCAACTTGCAAGTTTTTTCCATATTCACAAACTTTTTGTTGCTCAATATGTAACCATCCGTATTTACACACCGTACATTAAAAAAAATTAAATTAGTGTACAAATACTTTAAAAATAATAAAAAAATTGGTAACAAATTACATAAAAGTATCTTTAGTAAGAAAACGGATGCAGTCAGATATTAAGATAATTTCCAAAAAGTTCATAAATGAAAAAACAAAGTTTGCTAGAAAAAAATGCAAATTGAAACTTATCACTTACGTGAAATGTTGTAACTTAGGGATTATTTCCACTGGCAGCCATGAATGCCATAAGCTTTTCGATGCATGCACCTTGTTGACCGTGTTGATCTTTCAAATCGCCTACTTGTGCCTTCATTCCACTTACTTGACATTCTGAATCTTGTAGCTTTTCTAGTGTTTCATGAAGTTCCTTTTGAAGTTGATGAGTAGTTGAATCATTTGATGTTGTTAGATAAATGTTTTTATCAAGATTTTGATGATTTTGTTTAAATGAGTTTTTATACCAAAACAATGTTTTTATATGTTGTCCAAATACTCCTAAATGATTTAAAATGTTTTTATATGTTGTCCAAATACTCCTAAATGATTTAAAATGTTTTTACTAATTTTTGGAGTATTTATTAAGTTTTTAATTTGATTAAAATTGGACAACACTTCTGATGATTTTGTTTATATTGGTTTTTACACCAAAACAATGTTTGTAAATGTTGTCCAAATACTCCCAATTGATTTAAAATGTTTTTACTAATTTTTTGGAGTATTTCTTGAAGTTTATTTTTGACAAAAATCGGACAACATTTCAAATTGGAGGTCGACCGGTCGCCCAAAGCGTCGACTTGTACTTGAAGAACACGAACTTGAAACAGATTAGAAACAGAAACAATTTCTGTACAAAAAAAGAGGAGGGAGACCGGTCCACCTAGGGGGCGACCGGTCGCACCTAGGCGACCGGTCGCACCCCCGTCGGCCGACCTCGACCCCCGACGACTGCACTGGATCGCACTATTTTTTCAAACGGTCGAAATCTTCAACAGGGCAACCGTCGCCTATGCTACTTTGTGACAAAGAAAGTTATGTTGTTTGAAATTTTTGACAGCAAGATTTACTTTTTATTTTTGTACAATATTTCTACATCTTGTGATCTTCTTTTTGTAGACAAAAGTGAAGATAGAGGAGCCTATGTTGGTGAAGACTTCCCTATAAATAGAGGATGAATTGAAGACACAAAAAAACACATACAAGCAAAACACACAACAAGAAAGCTGCAAATTGTTCAAGCTTTCACTTTTACATTCTTGTTGTAATAGCCTAAGTACTTTCACTTGCACATCTTTGAGGTCTAGGCTTTTTGATTCTTGATTACACTTGCACTCAATCTTTGTATTGGTTTCATAGAGTTATAATCTTGAATTTTGTCCATCATTCAACACAAGACATCCTTGGGAGTATTCTTGTGGTAAGAATACACTTGGGTGATCTAGGTGATAGGTGTTTGAAGAGTGTGGTACTCTTCAAAGGTGGTTAAGGAAGATTGTGGTAATCTCCTTGAAGGTGTTGTAAGAAGATTGTGGTGATCCTCAAGGTGTTGTATTAATTGTGGTAATTAATAAAATCTTTTTTTCTTTTTGAAATCCATCCCGGAGATACTGGGGTGGTAGAGGATTAGGCCCTAGGTGGGTTGAACCTCTTTAAATCAACGAGTGTTGTTTAATTTCCGAATTTACATTCTTGTCATTTACTTGTTGATTCGAAAAAGAGGGTGATTTGCGAAAAATCGGCATAATCTATTCACCCCCCTCTAGATTATCGTAGCCACTTGGACTAACAAATGGTATCAGAGCCAAACTCTTTGGCTAGCTCGTTCCGAGTAAAGAGGAAAGATCCATGGCTACGAATGAAGCTTATCTCACCACCGACGCCTCCACCAACAAGCCACCACTATTCGACGCCAGCAACTACGCATTTTGGAAAGACCGAATGGAGTGCTTTCTACAAGGGTGTGGATTTGATATTTGGAATGTGGTCATTGAAGGAGTTGTTCAACCAACAACAAAATTGGAGGATGGTACCACGACTCTCAAGCCGTTCAAGGAATACGATGAAAATGACAAGAAGGCTTTCTCTTTAAACGGTAAGGCCTTAAACGTTTTACATTGCTCTCTTACCGCCACCGAATATAATCGCATAAGAGGGCACAAAGAAAGTGAAGCAAGCAAGAAAAACAATGCTTGTGAAAGACTTTGAAAATTTCAATATGCATGATGGTGAGAGCATATCAAAAATGGTGGAAAGGCTTGACAACATTGTCAATCCTCTTGTGGCTCTTGGAAAGGTCATCTCCGAAGAAGATAAGGTGACCAAAGTCTTAAATGCCCTTCCCAGCTCATGGTCCGAAAAGGTGACGACAATCACGGAAGCTCAAAATCTTGAGACACTCAAGTTTGATGAGCTCATTGGGAACCTCCTTATTTATGAAGTATATCTCAAGGAGAGGAAAAATTCTCAACCATCCACCTCTAAACCAGGTACGCAAAATATTATTAAAGGCTTAGCATCTTCTTCTAATAATGTTTATTATGCTAGTGATGAGGATGATGAAGAAACGGCGGCTCTTGTTAGAAAATTTGCAAAATTTGTAAACAAAAATAAAGCAAGAAAGCCAAGAGACAATTCTTGTTTCAAATGCGGAAAATCCGGGCACTACATAGTCGATTGCCCAAAATTAGCGGAAGAGGAACAAAAGAAGAAAAAGCCTTTTCCAAAAAAGAAAGCGTTAAATGCGGACGTCAAAACTTGGGATGAATTACTTGAAACAACCGACGAGGAAGGAGAATACGAACATGGTCTTATGGCCATAGACGATGAAAATACCGAGGTTATAGGGGCTATAACAACAATGGAAGATTCAAAATGGCTCGTGGACAGCGGATGTTCACGCCATATGACCGGAAAGAGAGAACTTTTTACCAACATCAAGCTCCAAGAAGAGGGTATGGTCATGTTCGACAATGGCAAAGGAAGAATTCTTGGAAATGGAGAAATTGGTAACTCTTCTTTTTCTCTTAGTAATGTTCTTTTAGTAGAAGGGCTTAAGTTCAATTTGATAAGTGTTAGCCAACTTTGTGATTCAAATTATAATGTTGTTTTCAATAAAGAAAAATGCCTTATTTCCAAAAATGATAAAATTATTTGTGAAGCAATTAGAAAAGGCAATCTTTACAAAATTTGCACAAGTGATTTGGTTAGTCAAAATGTTTCTTGTCTTGTCGCCAATAATGATTTAACTAGTTTATGGCATAGGCGACTTGGACATGTTGGATACAAAAATTTGCAAACTATTTACAAAAACCAACATGTAAAAGGACTACCCAAATTGAATTTTGAAAATCTTGGCTTATGTGACACTTGTCAAAACAACAAATTAGTTAAGAGTAGTTTTAAGCCCAAAAATGAAATTTCCACTACCAAACCCCTACAAATGCTTCATCTTGATTTGTATGGGGATATTGGTACGGCAAGTCTAAGTGGAAAACATTACACTTTTGTTATAGTTGATGATTTTTCTAGATATACTTGGGCTCTATTCCTTACAAATAAAAGCGATGCCGTTAATGAGTTTGTTAAGTTGTGTAGACTTATTGAAAATGAAAAGGAAGATACTATTAAGTCTATACGAAGTGATCGAGGTGGAGAATTTGACGGGGAATTTAGAGTCTTTTGTGAAACCAAGGGATATAGTCATAATTTTTCGGCTCCAAGGACACCTCAACAAAATGGAGTAGCCGAAAGGAAGAATAGGATACTTCAAAAAATGAGTCAGTCCATGCTCAATGAATTTTCAATTCCAAAATATTTTTGGGCCGAAGCCGTAAGTACCGCTTGCTATGTCATTAATCGAGTTTATATTCGTCCTAAAATGAATAAAACTCCATATGAGCTTTGGAAAGGAAGAACTCCAAATATTAGTTATTTCAAAATATTTGGATGTAAATGTTTTATTTGAATACTAAGGATCAATTAGACAAACTTGATCCTAAGGCCGATGAAGGAATATTTATGGGGTATTCAACCAAGAGCAAAGCATATCGAGTTTACAATAAGACTAGTGGGGTTGTTGAAGAATCCATCCATGTCAAATTCAATGAAGCTTCGGGTGTTGAAAGGATACCCAATGATGAAAGTGATGAAGAGGATATTGTTGAACCCATTGTTCAAGATGATACTCAAAATGATCAACCTTCAAGCTCAAATGTTCCTCAAGAAGATAAAGGTGATACTTCGAATCTTCCCGTAGCATTGAAATTTAAGGGAGATCACCCAAAAGATCTTATTATTGGTGATCCCCTTGATAAAATAATGACTCGAGGAAAATTTGCCGAGAAAGCCCTTATTTCTCAAAAAGAGCCTAAAAATGCTAAGGAGGCTATTGAGGATGAGGATTGGTTTTTAGAAATGCAAGAGGAGTTGAATCAATTTGAAAGGAATAATGTATGGGAATTAGTACCTTGTCCTCCATCTCAAACCATTATTGGTATAAAATGGGTATTTCGGAACAAACTCGATGACCAAGGTAATATTGTTCGAAACAAAGCAAGGTTAGTAGCTCAAGGTTATTGTCAAGAAGAAGGTATTGATTATGATGAAACATTTGCACCCGTAGCACGTTTAGAAGCTAGTCGTATTTTACTTGCCTATTCTTGTTTTAAAAATTTCAAGCTTTACCAAATGGATGTAAAATCCGCATTTTTAAATGGTATTATTCAAGAAGAAGTCTATGTAAAACAACCTCCGGGTTTGAAAATTTTTCTAGGCCTAATGATGTTTTTAGACTTAAAAAGGCCTTGTATGGTTTGAAACAAGCACCCGTGCATGGTATGATAGACTTAGCTCTTTTCTTTTGCAAAATGGTTTTACAAGAGGTAAAGTTGATACTACTCTCTTTGTTTTTGAAAAAGGGCAAGATTGCTTATTAGTGCAAATTTATGTTGATGATATTATTTTTGGTGCTACTAATGAATCCTTGTGCAAGAAATTTTCTAAGTTAATGCAAGGTGAATTTGAAATGAGTATGATGGGGGAGCTCAACTTCTTCCTTGGACTTCAAATTAAGCAATGCCAAGAAGGAATTTATATTTTCAATCAAAATATACAAAGGAGCTTTTGAAGAAATTTGGCATTGAAGAAGGAAGAACCGTCTCTACCCCAATGGCAACAAACGTCAAGATTGACAAAGATGAAAAAGGCAAACCGGTTGATGAATCCAAGTATCGAGGTATGATTGGTAGTTTACTTTATTTAACCGCAAGTAGACCGGATATTCTTCATGATGTATGCCTATGTGCTCGTTTTCAAAGCAATCCTAAAGAATCTCATATGAGTGCCGTTAAAAGAATTTTTCGATATTTGAAAGGCACTATTCAATATGGTTTATTCTATCCAAAGAATGAAAATTTTTCTCTTAAAGGTTATAGTGATTCGGATTATGCGGGAAATATTGATGATCGGAAAAGTACTTCCGGATCATGTCAATTTCTAGGTGATTGCCTAGTTTTTTGGTTTTCAAAGAAACAAAATTGTGTTTCACTTTCAACAGCCGAAGCCGAATATATTTCCGCGGCATTTTGTTGTACACAACTTCTTTGGATGAAACAAACCTTAGCGGATTATAAATGTTCTTTTGAAAGTGTTCCTATCTTTTGTGATAATATATCCGCTATAAACATTGCTCAAAACCCGGTTCATCATAACCGTACTAAACATATTGAGATTCGACATCATTTTCTAAGGGATTGTGTTACAAAACGAAAAATTGAGATATCTTTTGTACCATCTCAAGATCAATTAGCGGACATTTTTACAAAATCGCTATCTTCCGAGACTTTTGCGTCAATACGAGCTCGGTTAGGCATAATGCATATTGAATGAGGTCTATGATTGCATTTTGCATGCTTTTAAAATTTAGGGGCGAAAAATCGGATTTTTGGTTAAAAACTCGGATTTTGGAAACACAGAAAGAACACTAGGCTGGTTGGGGGAAGGCCGACCGGTCGCCCATGACGTCGATCGGTCGACCGGTCGCCCACCCCCCCAACCGGTCGCCCCTCACCATTTTATGGTTTAAATCGTTTCTGTTTTCAATTTCAGCCATTTTGGCTCATTTTGTCCATTTTTCGTCCCCTACGCACTTTTCACACAAATTTCACTTCAAATTTGTTTTATTGCATACATTTTATATTTTGGACCTCATGAGGCTCGATTATCATCATCATTGTTCATCTTTACCGATCAGATGGTAAGAATTTCTCTTTTTAATCTTAATTGGGTTGAACCCTTGAGAATGTGCTTGTATCTTGATATATTGTTGAAATTCTTGTATTAATATGTTGTTTATGATGATTGATGATGAATGAATATTGTGGTATTGAAATTGGTGATGAAATTTTTTGGCTTAAACGAATCCCAAAGGCGTTATATTTCTCTTGTTTTATTCAATGCACGCCAAGTGTTCGACAAAATGTTTCAATGAAAAATTCATCACCTACATGATTCTCTTGATTTGAAAAGTCTTATAAGTTTATAGAGATCATGTTTTATCAATCAAATGAGCTTTTACAAATCAAATGAGCAATTTTTTCCCTTTTATTCGGAATTTAAGCTTAAATGCTCAATATGCTCGATAAATCTATAAACTTGCGCACTTTGATATAATTGTATGATGTTTTTATTGTGCTAACATTATTTTTGATGATTCCAAAGGGGGAGAAACAAGAAAAACGCTCATAAGATCAAAGAAGCGTAAATAAGCTCGCAAGAAAAGCTATAAGCTAAAGCTCTTAAAAGCCAAAAGCTATGGATTATACTTGGTCCATGTGATGTATTATGGACTTTTATACTTGATTTATGATGCTTTTGTGACAGGGGGAGCTTATAAACTCATGATATTCAAGCTTTAGTTGTAAAAGCTAAGCTTAAAGTTTTTAGTTGTTGCTTGTATACTTGTTCTTGATATGCATATTGATAGGGGGAGCTTGTGCAAAAATGATTTTAAAAAATCTTTGCTCCTATCCTTGTGTGTTTGTACTTATGATGAATCTTGCTTAAAATGGATTGTTGTTTTAGACCGGAAAATTTGTTTTGTTTTAAAATCGACCTTCTAAAAATTGTTTTGGTTTGTAATCATCAAAAAGGGGGAGTTTGTTAGATAAATGTTTTTATCAAGATTTTGATGATTTTGTTTAAATGAGTTTTTATACCAAAACAATGTTTTTATATGTTGTCCATGTTAGATAAATGTTTTTATCATGATTTTGATGATTTTGTTCAAATGAGTTTTTATACCAAAACAATGTCCCTAAATGTTGTCCCAACACTTCCGATTGATCTAAAATGTTTTTACTATTTTTCTGAGTATTTCTTGAAGTTTATATTCGATTTAAAATTGGACAACACTTTTGTTTCAGTTCGACCGGTCGCCTACTATAGGGCAACCCGCACTGAGTTGAGTTTTGAAACAAAAATGGGACGTAAGAGAAAATGGGGAGGGCGACCGTCGACCAGGTGGGCGGCGGTGAGGGCGGCCGGTCGACCACCACCGGCCGGCACACGGGAGTGCCCTCTCAAATGCGTACTTCTCTGTTTTGATTTTCTATCAACCCCAACCGGTCAAGACCAAGGGCGACCGGTCGAACCCCCTTCGACCGGTCCCCCGTAAAAAAATTCGCAGAATTCAATTTCAATCTTATCTCTCGTGCGACCGTCGAACCCCCTGCTTATCAAAGAAACTATCCGTTGCATTTTCGATGACTTTTCCCTATTTTGTGGGATTGATTTCTAACACTATATTGATGATTTTAAATGGTTTCTTCTCGCAGAAATCACTCCCCAAGGAGGAGCCAATGTCCGGAAATCAAAGCCAAGACCTCTCCTATAAATAGAGGCTTCATTCAAGCAACAAGATACAACACTCCATACAAGCAAAGAGCAAACAAAGCAAACACTTTCATATATCTTGTTGTATTAGCCTTAGCACTTTCACTTGCACAAATTTGAGGTCTAGGCTTTCAATTCTTGATTACACTTGTACTCATATTGTATCAATCATTATTGAGTTGTAATCTTGATTTTGGTCATCATTCAACACAAGACATCCTTGTGAGTATTCTTGTGGTAAGAATACACTTGGGTGATCTAGGTGATAGGTGTTTGAAGGTTGTGGTAATCTTCAAAGGTGTTGTAAGAGGATTGTGGTAATCCTCAAGGTGGTGTAAGAGGGTTGTGGTAATCCTCAAGGTGTTGTATTAATTTTTGGTAAATTAATAATATCTTTTTTCCTTTTGAAATCCATCCCTGGATATCTTTGGGGTGGTAGAGGATTAGGCCCTAGGTGGGTTGAACCTCTTTAAATCGACGAGTGTTGTTTTATTTCCGCATTTACATTCTCGTCTTTTTGTTTGATTATTCGAAAAAGAGGGCAAAATCTGAAAAACCGAGATAATCTATTCACCCCCTCTAGATTATCGTAGCCACTTGAACTAACAAGTGGTATCGAGCCAAACTCTTTGGCTAGCTCGTTCCGAGTAAAGAGGAAAGATCCATGGCTACGAATGACGCTTATCTCACCACCGGCGCCTCCACCAACAAGCCACCATTGTTCGACGCCAACAACTACGCATTTTGGAAAGACCGTATGGAGTGCTTTCTACAAGGGTGCGGGTTTGACATATGGAATGTGGTTATTGAAGGAGTTGATCAACCAACGAAAAAAATGGAGGATGGCACCTCGGCTCCTAAACCTTTCAAGGAGTTCGATGAAAATGATAAGAAGGCTTTCTCTCTAAACGGTAAGGCCTTAAATATTTTGCATTGCTCACTTACCGCCACCGAGTACAATCGCATACGAGGCATAAGGTCGGCACATGAGGTTTGGGAAAAATTGGAGACTATATATGAAGGGACAAAGAAGGTCAAGCAAGCTAGAAAGACCATGCTTGTTAAAGACTTTGAAAACTTTAACATGTATGATGGTGAAAGCATCTCCAAGATGGTGGAAAGGCTTGACAACATTGTCAATCCTCTTGTGGCCCTCGGTAAAGTCATCTCCGAAGAAGACAAAGTGACTAAGGTATTGAATGCTCTTCCCGGCTCATGGTCCGAAAAGGTGACGGCAATCACGGAAGCACAAAATCTTGAGACACTCAAGTTTGACGAGCTCATCGGAACCTCCTCATCTATGAAGTCTATCTCAAGGAGAGGAAAAATACCAAACCAACCATCAATCAATCGGGTATGCAAAATATTCCTAAAGGTCTTGCTTCCTCTTCTAATAATGCATACTATGATAATGATGATGATGATGAGGAGACGGCCGCACTTGTTCGAAAATTTGCAAAATTTGTGAATAAAAATAAAGCAAGAAAACCAAGAGATAATGCTTGCTTTAAGTCACGGAAAACCCGGCACTTCATAGCCGATTGCCCAAAACTCAATGAGGAGGAACAAAAGAAACAGAAGCCTTTTCCGAAAAAGAAGGCTCTAAATGCGGATGTCAAAACTTGGGATGAGCTACTCGAGACATCCGACGAGGAAGGTGAAACCGAACATGGTCTTATGGCTATAGACGATGAAAATAATGAGGTACGCTCTAACTCCTCTACCTCCTCCTTAGTTGATGAATTGCAATGTGATTTTGATGAGTTGCAAAATGAATTTCAAAAATTGATTGTTAAATACAAGAGTTTAAAGAAGGAGCATAAAGAGCTTAAAATAGAAAAGGATAAATTATTTACATCTTATGAGACTCTTGATCATGTTCATGCTATTACCCTTACTCAAATTCAAACTCTTGAAACCGAGAAACAAATGCTCACTAATGATATTGATAATTTGAAAAAGGATGTGCATCGTTTTAATTTAAGCACGGATAAGGTTACTAAAATTTTAGATGCACAAAGAGGTGAGCATTCAAAACAAGGACTTGGTTACAAACCATTTCAAAAGTCTTTAAGAAAAATGACCAAGGTCCGAATTTTGTACGTGCTAAAAGTGCCCATAATATTATTTGCTTTTATTGTGGTAAAGTTGGTCACTATGTTAGCAATTGTAAATTGAAGAATAATTTTAGCTTTGTTTGGAGACCCAAAGGTCTCAAGGCTAACCCCATGGACCCCAAAACTATAGGGTACCTAAAAATGGTTCGTTTGTAGGTAATAGGCGCTATAACAACCATGGAGGATTCGAAATGTCTCGTGGACAGCGGATGTTCACGCCATATGACCGGAAAGAGAGAACTTTTTACCAACATCAAGTTCCAAGAAGAGGGTATGGTCATGTTCGCAATGGCAAAGGAAGAATTCTTGGAAATGGAGAAATTGGTAACTCTTCTTTCTCTTTAATAATGTTCTTTTAGTAGAAGGGCTTAAATTTAATTTGATAAGTGTTAGCCAACTTTGTGATTCAAATTATAATGTTGTTTTCAATAAAGAAAAATGCCTTATTCGTAAAAATGATGAAATTATTTGTGAAGCAAATAGAAAAGGCAATCTTTACAAAATTTCTACTAGTGATTTGGTTAGTCAAAATGTTTCTTGTCTTGTCGCCAACAATGATTTAACGAGTTTATGGCATAGGCGACTTGGACATGTTGGATATAAAAGTTTGAAAAATATTTACAAAAACCAACATGTAAAAGGACTACCCAAATTGAATTTTGAAAATCTTGGCTTATGTGACACTTGTCAAAAGAACAAATTAGTTAAGAGTAGTTTTAAGCCCAAGAATGAAATTTCCACAACCAAGCCTCTACAACTTCTTCACCTAGATTTGTATGGGGATATTGGTACGGGTAGTCTAAGTGGAAAACATTACACTTTTGTAATTGTTGATGATTTTTCTAGATACACTTGGGCTCTTTTTCTTGCAAATAAAAGCGATGCCGTTAATGAGTTTGTTAAGTTGTGTAGACGCATTGACAATGAAAAGGAAGATACTATTAAAACTATTCGAAGTGATCAAGGCGGAGAATTTGACGGTGAGTTTAGAGTCTTTTGTGAAACCAAGGGATATACACACAATTTTTCGGCTCCAAGGACACCTCAACAAAATGGTGTAGCCGAAAGGAAGAATCGGACACTTCAAGAAATGAGTCGGTCCATGCTAAATGAATTTTCACTTCCAAAATATTTTTGGGCCGAAGCCGTAAGTACCGCTTGCTATGTCATTAATCGAGTTTATATTCGTCCTAAAATGAATAAAACTCCATATGAGCTTTGGAAAGGAAGAACTCCAAATATTAGTTATTTCAAAATATTTGGATGTAAGTGCTTTATTTTGAATACTAAGGATCAATTGGACAAACTTGATCCTAAGGCCGATGAAGGAATATTTATGGGGTATTCAACCAAGAGCAAAGCATATCGGGTTTACAATAAGACTAGCATGGTTGTTGAAGAATCTATTCATGTCAAATTTAATGAAGCCTCGGGTGTTGAAAGAATAACCAATGACGATAGTGATGAAGAGGATATTGTTGAACCTATTGTTCAAAGTGATGCTCATAATGATAAACCTTCTATTTCAAATGATCAACCTTCAAGTTCAAATGTTCCTCAAGAAGATAGGGCGATACTTGAATCTTCCCGTAGCATTGAAATTTAAGGAGATCACCCAAAAGATCTTATTATTGGTGATCCCCTTGATAAAGTAATGACTCAAGAAATTTTGCCGAGAAAGCTCTTATATCTCAAAAAGAGCCTAAAAATGCTAAGGAAACTATTGAGGATGAAGATTGGTTTTTAGAAATGCAAGAGGAGTTGAATCAATTTGAAAGAAATGATGTATGGGAATTAGTACCTTGTCCTCCATCTCAAACAATTATTGGTACAAAATGGGTATTCCTAACAAACTTGATGATCAAGGCACAATTGTTCGTAATAAGGCAAGGTTAGTAGCTCAAGGGTATTGTCAAGAAGAAGGTATTGATTATGATGAAACATTTGCACCCGTAGCACGTTTAGAAGCTATTCGCATTTTACTTGCCTATTCTTGTTTTAAAAATTTCAAGCTTTACCAAATGGATGTTAAATCCGCTTTCTTAAATGGTTTTATTCAAGAAGAAGTCTATGTAAAACAACCTCCGGGGTTTGAAAATTTTTCTAGGCCTAATGATGTTTTTAAACTTAAAAAGGCTTTGTATGGTTTAAAACAAGCACCCGTGCATGGTATGATAGACTTAGCTCTTTTCTTTTGCAAAATGGTTTTACAAGAGGTAAAGTTGATACTACACTCTTTGTTTTTGAAAAAGGGCAAGATTGTTTACTTGTGCAAATTTATGTTGATGATATTATCTTTGGTGCTACTAATGAATCTTTGTGCAAGAAATTCTCCAAGTTAATGCAAGGTGAATTCGAGATGAGTATGATGGGGAACTAAATTTCTTCCTTGGACTTCAAATTAAGCAATGCCAAGAAGGTATTTATATTTCGCAATCAAAGTATACAAAAGAACTTTTGAAGAAGTTCGGCATTGAAGAAGGAAGAACCGTCTCGACTCTATGGCAACCAATGTCAAAATTGACAAAGATGAAAAAGGCAAGACGGTTGATGAATCCAAGTATCGAGGTATGATTGGTAGTTTACTTTATTTAACCTCTAGTAGACCGGACATTCTTCATGCCGTATGTCTATGTGCTCGTTTTCAAAGCAATCCAAAATAATCTCATATGAGTGTCGTTAAACGGATTTTTCGATATTTGAAAGGCACTATTCAATATGGTTTATTTTATCCAAAGAATGAAAATTTTTCTCTTAAAGGTTATAGTGATTCGGACTATGCGGGTAATATTGATGATCGGAAAAGTACTTCCGGATCATGTCAATTTTTAGCGATTGCCTAGTTTCATGGTTTTCAAAGAAGCAAAATGTGTTTCTCTTTCAACGGCCGGCCGAATATATTTCCGCTGCATTTTGTTGTACTCAACTTCTTTGGATGAAACAAACCTTAGCGGATTACAAATGCTCTTTTGAAAACGTACCTATCTTTTGTGATAATATATCCGCTATAAATATTGCTCAAAACCCGGTTCATCATAACCGTAGTAAACATATTGAGATTCGACATCATTTTCTAAGGGATTGTGTTTCAAAACGAAAAATTGAGATATCGTTTGTGCCATCTCAAGATCAATTAGCGGACATTTTTACAAAACCGCTAACTTCCGAGACTTTTGCGTCAATACGAGCTCGGTTAGGCATAATGCATATTGAATGAGGTCTACGTTTGCATTTTGCATGTTTTTAAAACTTAGGGGCGAAAAATCGGATTTTTGGTTGAAAATTCGGATTTTGAAAAATTTGACAAAACAAATTTGAAGAGGTTGAGGGCAACCGTCGCCCTCAACGCCGACCGGTCTCCTCAACCACGACCGTCGCCCTAGGCCAAATTTTGTTTAAGTTCGTTTCTGTCTTGATTTGTTATTTTCACTTCTTTTTGCCATTTTTCGTCCCCTTTGCCAAATGCACACAATTTTCACTCAAAATTGATTTTCATGCATTCAATTCATATCTTGGACCTTATATAGCATGTTTATCATCATCATTGCTCATCTTTTCCGATCAAATGGTAAGAATTTTCCTTACTTTGCTCAATTGGGTTGAACCCTTGAGTTTATGGCTTTCTTGTATATTTCTTGATATTTTTTTGCTTATGATCTTGATGAGCTTAGTTATTATGTTGTATTGTATGATGTTTGATGTGAATTGGTGATGCAATTTTTTGGCTTGGATCATTTACAAGGGCTATATACAACTCTTTTTACTTTTCACGCCCACAATGTGTTCGATGAAATGTCACAATGAAAATTTCAACTTCTACATGATTCTCTCGCTTCCAAAAGTCTTCAATACTCATTGAGATCATGTTTTGGGAAATAAAACGAGCGTATGAACTCTTCATAATACATTTCTCCCATTTTTCCTTGGTTTTTAAGCCTAAATTGCTCAATGGTTGATAAACCATTTCTTTGGCGCACTTTGATATACTTCTATGATGTTTTTATCATCCTAACATTTTTTTTTATGATTCCAAAGGGGGAGAAACAGGAAATTGGCTCGTTAGCTCAAAGAAGCTAATAAAAGCTAATGATAGAAGCTATAAGCTATGGCTTATTAAGGCCATAAGTTGTGAAGAAAACTCAGTCCAATGATTGTTTTATGAACTTGTTTGCATGGATAATAAGTATTTGTGACAGGGGGAGCTTCTAAGCTCATGTAGTTGTTGTTTATTTTGTAAAAGCTTGTGCTTCTAGCTTATGCAATATTTCTTATTAATGTGCTTATTGATAGGGGGAGCTTTTGTAAAATGCTTTTAAACGGATAGTTTACTCATAAACCGTAAATTATTTTGTTTTTCGAAATCGTCCTCTTGAAAATTGTTTTGGTTTGTAATCATCAAAAAGGGGGGAGTTTGTTAGATAAATGTTTTTATCATGATTTTGATGATTTTGTTCAAATGAGTTTTTATACCAAAACAATGTCCCTAAATGTTGTCCCAACACTTCCGATCGATCTAAAATGTTTTTACTATTTTTCGAGTATTTCTTGAAGTTTATATTCGATTTAAAATTGGACAACACTTTTGTTTCAGTTCGACCGGCCGCCCTATAGGGCAACCCGCACTGAGTTGAGTTTTGAAACAGAAAATGGGACGTAAGAGAAAATGGGAGAGATGCCGACGACCGACTGGTGGGGCGACGTGAGGGCCGATGACTGGCCGACCACCGGGCGACCGGTACCGGGAGTGCCCTCTCAAATGCGGACTTCTCTGTTTTGATTTTCTATCAACCCCAACCGGTCAAGACCAAGGGCGACCGGTCGAACCCCCTTCGACCGGTCCCCCCCGTAAAAATTCGCAGAATTCAATTTCAATCTTATCTCTCGCGACCGGTCGAACCCCCCGTTTATCGTGAAACTATCCGTTGCATTTTCGCATGACTTTTCCCTATTTTGTGGGATTGATTTCTAATGACTATATTGATGATTTTAAATGGTTTCTTTTGCAGCAAATCACTCCCCAAGGAGGAGCCAAAGCACTTTCACTTGCACAAATTTGAGGTCTAGGCTTTCAATTCTTGATTACACTTGTACTCATATTGTATCAATCATTATTGAGTTGTAATCTTGATTTTGGTCATCATTCAACACAAGACATCCTTGTGAGTATTCTTGTGGTAAGAATACACTTGGGTGATCTAGGTGATAGGTGTTTGAAGGTTGTGGTAATCTTCAAAGGTGTTGTAAGAGGATTGTGGTAATCCTCAAGGTGGTGTAAGAGGGTTGTGGTAATCCTCAAGGTGTTGTATTAATTTTTGGTAAATTAATAATATCTTTTTTCCTTTTGAAATCCATCCCGGATATACTGGGGTGGTAGAGGATTAGGCCCTAGGTGGGTTGAACCTCTTTAAATCGACGAGTGTTGTTTTATTTCCGCATTTACATTCTCGTCTTTGTTAGATTATTTGAAAAAGAGGGCAAAATCTGAAAAACCGAGATAATCTATTCACCCCCCCTCTAGATTATCGTAGCCACTTGAACTAACAGTCCAAATACTCCTAAATGATTTAAAATATTTTTATATGTTGTCCAAATACTCCTAAATGATTTAAAATGTTTTTATATGTTGTCCAAATACTCCTAAATGATTTAAAATGTTTTTACTAATTTTTGGAGTATTTATTAGAGTTTTTAATTTGATTAAAATTGGACAACACTTTTGATGATTTTGTTTATATTGGTTTTTACACCAAAACAATGTTTGTAAATGTTGTCCAAATACTCCCAATTGATTTAAAATATTTTACTAATTTTTTGGAGTATTTCTTGAAGTTTATTTTTGACAAAAATCGGAACAACATTTCAAATTGAGAGACTCGGCCGCCCAAAGCGTCGACACATGAAGAACACGAACTTGAAATGATTAGAAACAAACAATTTCTCAGACAAAAAAGAGAGGGGACCGGTCCACCTAGGGGGGACCTGGCCGCACCCTAGGGCGACCGGCCGCACCCGTCGACCGGTCACCCCCCTGACGACCTGTACCTGGATCGCACTAATTTTTTCAAACGGTCGAAATCTTCAACAGGGCAACCGGTCGCCCAATGCTATTTTGTGACAGCAAAGTTATGTTGTTTGAAATTTTTGACAGCAAGATTTACTTTTGATTTTTGTACAATATTTCTACATCTTGTGATCTTCTTTTTGTAGACAAAAGTGAAGATAGAGGAGCCTATGTTGGGAGCCTATGTTGGTGAAGACTTCCCTATAAATAGAGGATGAATTGAAGACACAAAAAACAACACATACAAGCAAAACACACAACAAGAAATCGGCCAATTGTTCAAGCTTTCATTTTTACATTCTTGTTGTAATAGCCTAAGTACTTTCACTTGCACATCTTTGAGGTCTAGGCTTTTTGATTCTTGATTACACTTGCACTCAATCTTTGTATTGGTTTCATAGAGTTGTAATCTTGAATTTTGTCCATCATTCAACACAAGACATCCTTGTGAGTATTCTTGTGGTAAGAATACACTTGGGTGATCTAGGTGATAGGTGTTTGAAGAGTGTGGTACTCTTCAAAGGTGGTGAAGGAAGATTGTGGTAATCTCCTTGAAGGTGTTGTAAGAGGATTGTGGTGATCCTCAAGGTGTTGTATTAATTGTGGTAATTAATAAAATCTTTTTTTCTTTTTGAAATCCATCCTGGAGATACTGGAGTGGTAGAGGATTAGGCCCTAGGTGGATTGAACCTCTTTAAATCAACGAGTGTTGTTTAATTTCCGCATTTAAATTCTTGTCATTTACTTGTTGATTCAAAAAAGAGGGTGATTTGCGAAAAATCGGCATAATCTATTCACCCCCCCTCTAGATTATCGTAGCCACTTGGACTAACAGATGTGTGGCGCCTACTAGGAGGCTTTGGGCCATACCCAACACCTTTTATGTAACCGGATCCATTGCCAAGCACTTCAAGAACTATCTCTGCTGCACTCTTCTCAATTCCTTGTTCTATACTTTGTTCTTGTTTTTCTATCATCAGCTCCTATTATCCATCACATAGATGTAAGGTTTATAATTAATACCATATTCATTAGCAAAGCTGAATTAATAAAATTTATAGGTGGCTAACCCAATTCCCTTTGGCCTCAACTGTTGACCATCCATCTTTCTCTGTAAAATGTGTACGTTTATAGAACTCAATCCTATCACAATTTTCTCCATTTAGCTCCTTTTGAGACTATCGAAAATTGAAAAATGAAAAAAAAATTCAGAATAAAAAAAAATAATAAGAAGGGATAAATACCTTTAACCCCCTAAACTATTCGAATTTTAACACTTTGCCATACGAACTTGAAAACGTTACACTTAACCCCCTCAACTTCGCAAAATTTACACTTTGCCTAAAATTCCAAATTTACCCCTAGTTTCATGATAGTTGGTTTTCAGTTTACCCTCTAAACTTTGATGTTGTTGCACTTTACCACCTAGATTATAAATTTTATTGCAATTTCTATTTTTACTCCTCATGGTCTTGCGATCCTCGAAAATGGTATCAGAGCCTAGGTTTATTAAGAACTTTTAGTTAAATTTATTATATTTATGTGATTAACAATTGGGGAGGAGAAATTATTCCGAGATTATGGATCTGGACCGATGTCTGAGATGTACCCCTTACAGGACATATCGTCAAATATTGACGATGTATGCACAAGAACACTTGGACCAGGTTTCATATTGGGAATACCAACATGAAGAAAAAGAACAGGCAGGAGCCGACGGAAAACCTTAAGGCAATGCAAAATGCGAGCGAAATTATAGGCGCTTCGGATGCTTAACTGCACTTATATGTTCACTTGATGAACCTTCAAGAAATGGTTCATGAAAATTCCCATCGAACAATGATTCCCGATGGTGTACCCGAGTGGAACGAGATACTTCCGATAAATCTAAGTTCTCCGAAGATCTTAGAGAAGTCCGTAAGACGGTGCGTAATTATGGCAACCGCCATGTTGGGAAATTTATTGTTTAGATTTTGATGAATGCCATGTAAAACTTAGAATAGGAAGTTGGCACCCCAATTTTTGTTGTAAATCGCATCGTAATAAATAGGGTGGGTCAAGCCGAGTTAAGTCGCCTATGCCCAAACATGCAAGAAGACAACCGAGACTAGAAGGAAGACTCAGTTGCAAGACAAATTGAGTATGGCAAAGAAGAGAAGACGGAACTCTATCAAGGAGCAAATGAAATGCAAATGAGTGGAGTATCACAAGTCAACTCAAGAAAAGCCAAGTCTCAAGTTGAGGTGACAAAGAGTCATCCAATGATTGGAAGTCGACTCTAAGTCACCTGGGGAAAGCAAGGAAATGCAATCAAGTCGAGATAATCAAAAAGATCCGTTGCACGTAAATCAAGAGAATTACTTAAACAAGTAATATCTCCATGCTACCTTTCTCGAAGTGCTCACCCCGAAGCGTGCAAAAGGAATAAACCAATGGGAAGCACTACACCGTGTCGAACTCAAAAAGTGAAGAACAATTCATACGAGGAAATGGCAATTCCAAGGATCGCAACAAGACAAGCCAACGACCACAAGTGACTTTCAAAAATTAAGCCTATCTCATCAACGGGCGATTTTTGAAAGATCACTATAAAAGGCCGAGGAATGACTCGAGAAAAGGAGACCGTAACCACAAACAACAAGCATTTATTAGAACTGAAACTCGAAATATTCTCAAGTCATTAAACGCTCAATCCTCAAGCCTACACTACGAAGAACATCAATCCAACACTCACCGTGAAGGAAAGATAACTTCAATCGCTTGAAGAGGAAATTATCAAGAATCAAGGGGTCTACATTCCACGAAGGATTGTAGGAAGGTTCAAGGTCGAACCAATTCTTGAGCTTTTGGAGGGCTTCGTGATCAAATCCAAAGAGCTTGAGCAAGTGGGTCAGTAGTAGCAAGGCAAACCCCTGTGAAGAAGCCGAGTCGTCACGAGAAGCCACCGAGTGATCAAGGCGTCTCCGATCGAGTCCCAAAGGATCAAGTCACCGTGTGATCAAGACTTGTATCCGGACTGCTACCACTTTGTATATTGATCAATACCTAGTGGATTCCTCCAGAGTTGGAGAAGAGAGGAGTAGAAGAATTACCCCATCTTCGAACCTCTATAAAAATCTTATTGTGTCATTTACATTTCAAAGACTTTAATTCTTGCATCATATTTGTTTAATTCTCATGACATATTTGCTATCCATTAGATAACCTCTAAGTACTAAATCAAGCTCTAAATCTCTACTTAACCAAACTTAAGGGTGTTAAGTCTTCCAATAAAAACAAACCACAGCTTGAGACAATTTAGACTTAACAAATTGAGTTATTCCATCAACAACTCAGTTGAGTCTATTGAGAGACTAACTCTACTTGATTAACTAAATTGGTCATCCACCAAGGACACCGTGTAGTATCAACTCAAATTTTTAAAAGGACTAAATCAAAAATTTGGTAAGGTTTATTCAACCCCCTTCTAAACCTTACACTTACACCCCTTGGGACCTACAAGTGGTATCGAGTGGTTGGTTCATTGAGCCTTCCACACTCGTTCTTCGAACTTGATCTCCAAACTTTTCAAAGTCCGCTTTAGTACTTAAACTTTCAAAACTCTTTTTATCATTAAAATTTATTATCATGGAAGCAAATTTGACACGCATCCCTATGTTCACTATTGAAGAATTTGATGATTGGAAAATTCGTATGTAGGCTCATCTATCAAAGATTACATGATGAGATGTGGATAGTGATAGAGGATGGGCCACCGCAAATCTTAAAGGTGAACACAGATTGTAAGAAGAGTCATGCAAATGAAGGTGAGGAGGATGTTGCTCCCGGACCAAATGGCCCATGGTTGAAAAACCAAGAACTCGAATGGACAAATGATGACAAAAAAGATACAACCTGGACAATGTAGCCAAGGACATCCTTTACAAAACCTTGACAAAGCCATGTTCAATAAAGTCAAATCATGCAAAACGGCTAAAGAAATCAGGACAAGCTAACATTGATTTGTGAAGGCTCGTGAGCAAATCAAAGAAAACAAATTATCGGTGGTTGTACGTAAATTTGAGAACTTCAAAATGATCTCGGGAGAAAACCTGGATCAACCGGATGCTCGGTTCACGTAAATCACCAACGAGCTATCTCGCACTTGGAAAGGAATATACACAGAAGAAATGTGTATGAAGATCCTAAAAAGTCTTCCAACTGAATGGGAAATGAAAGTCATGGCACTAAGACATTCCATGGACCTATCAAAGACATCCAACCATGAACTATTCTCGGACCTCAAAGCCTACGAGTTTGAGCCGAGAAGAAAAGACCAGAAGAGACAGTTGTACCCAAAACAAATTTTGCTCTAAATTGTTAAAGATGGGAAGAGAGCCGAGGTCAAAGAAGTCATTGACCCGGAAGAAATAGCCCTACTTGTAAAAAGGTTCAACAAGTTCTTCAATAAGAACTACAAGAGAGGCAAGGGCGAATCCTCCGTAAGACACTTAGCTCCCCCAAATCAAGGGAAGATAGGCCAACCAAGAGAACAGATCATCAAAAAGTCAATATCAAAGGGCCGACAATCCAAGAATGGAAAGAGTCGATCAAAAGGTTGAATATCTATCTTTGAACCGTAGGCAACCAGGTCACTATGCCATTGATCGCCCATATCTTGTAGTCAACAAATACAGAATGAAGAAGAAAGAAAGGTCTTCTTGAGAAAGAAGACAAGAAAAGAAAAAGGCAATGTTGGTTTAAAAAATGCTTTGTCAAAAGACACAACGGTGATTGAGAGCAAAGGATGAAGCCGACTACTCAAGTGACTCAGAAGAAGCCCGATCCGTTTGATGGCCAAGGAACAAGATCAACTCGACCAAGAAGATGAGGTAAACTCCAACTCATCAAACTCGATTCTAGTGATAGTGACCGTGTGACACACACACACCTCATCACCCACTCGATCTTTATGACTCATTAGGAAAAATGATGAAAGATTTTGAACACATTAAATCCTCACACACACTACTAAATGAGGAAAACAAACTTTACTCAAGAGCCAAAACTCACAAATGACTAAGGAGCCGAGTACTCTAAGTCAAATAGCCGATGAGAATGAAAGTTTAAAGGCTGAAAAAACCAAGCTAATAGCGTAAAATTGCCGCCATAGAAAAGAGGAGAATGACCTCAAAAATGTTATTGCCTCATTCACTAAGGCATCTAAATCATTAGATGATCTTATTATGAGTCAAAGAGAATGTGGAGACAAGACAAAGCTTAGATTTAACTCCTCCGTGATATGTCAAACTTCGAGAGTAATTTTGGAAAAAGGATCTTCAAGCAATGAAGAGTCTAAAAATCCAAAACTCTAAATGTTGCACACACATTCACTCCAAAACACACTGAAATTGATCCAATGGGAGTGGTTCAAAGAAATCGCCACCGTTGTTGCGCCACCACTTCCCCACTCACTCGGAAGAAGGAATTAAGGAACTGGCGATGAAACCGGGTTAGTGGGGACCCCGGTTCACCAACCCCTAATGAAGGTGTCTTACCACCGCCCCAACTACGCTGAACACTCGAGAAACAACCAGGAGTTTGGAGACGAGTGACCCCATTCCAAGTCACTCACCGGTGCGCCACCGAGGGGGAAACTCCTCCACCGCAAGCAAGTGGAGAATGCTGCAGATGACTCCACGACGAATCTAGGAGGCAAAGTGGAGAAGGAACAACCACAAAGTACACAAAGAAGTTGTCATCAACGGCTCGGCGATTGAGACTGTCTCACCAAGTGCCAATCGCTCCGCAGCTAATGACGCTGTGATGCGATCGAGGCGCAGGAAGGAATGTACTGGGAGTTAACACTCTAGGCGATGAAAGTGCAATCCATGGGGTTGAGACTCCAATGGATGCCACCATAGAAGACCCTAAGACAAATGACACCGTCGAAAGGAGGTCCAAGCCCTCACCGCAGCTTGAGACTCAGGAGGTAATGAAGGCCCACGGAGGTTGAGACTTCCCGGGTAAAGAAGTCAAGTAGAGAACATCCCTCCCGCTATCATTGATCCATCTCGAAAAGGAGATAAGCGCGCTTCATGATTCCCGTGATAATCCCGATGTCACCTTTTTGGGATCGGAAAGCGACGAAGAAGTTCCGAGTCATCCCCGTGACAGATCCAAAAGACTCACCAAGGCGGATGTTCCCAAAGACGAGCAAGTCGATCTCAAGACTACTCACAAACTTTCAACCTTGATGATGAGCCACCAATGGAAATCTCATCATCGTCCGATGACGCTCGATAAGGCCGAGGACCATCCACTCAATTGGAGAAACCACCGAGACCAACGAAGCTGTTGAGACAGATGAGGCTCGGCAAGTCGGGTCCACTTCACAAAAGACCCCACCAAACAGAGTCCACCGCACAGCTCATCAAGCCGCAGCAGTTCGACTCAAAAGGAACTTCACGCGCACCTCTCATCATTGAACAAATCCCAAGAGGCCATGATGATTCCTTTGTAGAATCATTTCCTTTCTCCCTGGAGGTACCCGACCTCCCCAAGAGTCGAGAACGAGCTCGCACGCTTCCACGCACCAGCTCCTGTCATTCCGTCAGTACCATCGTTCAAATGACTATGACTTTGATGCCGCATGGCCATCACCGCAACTTAAGAAACAAACTAAAGTTCGGGAGGTGTTCAAGGCATTATTTGCTGAAATTGAACGGATGGAGAGGCACCAGGCCTCTATGGACATGCGATCGACAACAGAGATGCCAACCTTATCCGACTTGAGAGGCATAACAACAGGATCGTGGAATGGTGGCAACAAAGAAAACAATGCGTGTGGAACAAGTTAGATACTTCGGACATTGTTTAACAAGTTCTTTGGTATGGAGAGCGAGAATGCTTTGATGCAAAAACGAAATTGAGAGAACACATAGCACATGCATGAAGCTCACACTCGCCGAGATAAAGTCATTGCGTGAGCAAAATAAGAGTGATCTACAAAACGTATGGAAGAAAACATGAATAGAAAATTCAGCCTTCTCATGGCCGAGATGAAGCTAATTTCAAAGAGAGTCCAACGCTACTCGCTCCGAATTTCATGCCGCATACACCACAAAGGACTCGAGGCGAGAACTCCTGGCTATCGCCAGGCTCGACTTCCCGCTTGCCAAGATGTTTCAGTGTTTCTCTCTCCTTTGATGATGCCAAAAAGAGGGAAGAGGAATACTTTAAAGCGCTAAAGAGATCCGAAGTGAAAAGGAGGAAGAAGCAGAAAGGGAAAGACAAATTTGAGGAGTGTCAAAACAAAAGAAAGGAAAGTCCGTTGAGGGGGAAAGATCGAAAGATGTGACCTTGATGATTGCACAAACCCCCAACAAGGTCTTGTCACAAATGCGACATTATCGCAAAAACTCCCATGACTCGCCACTCCAACACTCGCTATATCTATGGTGAAAAGAGAAAAACAATTGAAGAAGGGATGGAGGAAGTGGAAGGAAGAATGGATGCCCGAGTTATGAACATCTTGAAACAACATGGAGGCATTCCAAAGAGACAGAGACACTTATGCCATCTCGTATGCGGGACCGAGCCACGATCGTTGATGAATTTAAAATGCTCGCATCCAAGGATACTTTGCAAAAATGTCTATGGCTCAAGCTTGGGACTTGTACTGGAAAAAGGGTCTCACGTTATGTGAAGAAGGCCGACAGCACGGACTACCTAGCCACTCTGCTGGTCACTCTCTGGTCACTCACCGGGAAAGGAGAAGGCCCCAAGACAATACACGCCCGCAGGTAGAGGAAGAAGAAGCGATGGTGGAGGAAGAGGTTTGGACTGGGCCTCCGCCCAAAAACATTGAGTCGTAGATCCGGGCAAGAAAGGAGGGATCTACTTGGGGCCGGTCTTGACCAAGTTGCCAATTTGCAAGTGGCTAAAAGTAATCTTGAGTATGCGAAAAGAATAGAAGAAGAAAATAAGAGACAAACTCGGATATGGGAGGAAAGACAAGAAAGATTAAGAAGAGATGAAGTCGCCCGAAAGGCATATGAAAAGAAAAGAAGGCGGTGACGATGAGAAAAAGAGAAGAAGAGCGTATCTTGAACAAGATGAAAGAAGGAGATAAATGAAGGAGATGAAGTGTTGTTGTCCACCCCTTCATGTATTTTACTATGTAAATACATACTATGTAAGTTTTCTACGCAATAAAGCTATAAATTTTTTTGTGTAGACAAATGTTTGCTCGATACACCTTGTAAACAACAGTGTAAAAGAACAAGAATGTTATGATCAATAAAAGGATTGATTCTACGCATACATTCTATGTGAATACACTATCTGTATGTATCTTTGCTATTTACATTTTTGAATGTTTTAAGTTTTGGCATCATCAAAAAGGGGGAAATTGTTGGGAAATTTATTGTTTAGATTTTGATGAATGCCATGTAAAACTTAGAATAGGAAGTTGGCACCCCAATTTTTGTTGTAAACTCGCATTGTAATAAATAGGGCAGGTCAAGCCGAGTTAAGTCGCCTATGCCCAAACATGCAAGAAGACAACTGGAGACTAGAAGGAAGACTCACCGCAAGACAATGAGTATGGCAAAGAAGAGAAGACGGAACTCTATCAAGGAGCAAATTAAATGCAAATGAGTGGAGTATCGATCAAGTCAACTCAAGAAAAGCCAAGTCTCAAGTTGAGGTGACAAAAGAGTCATCCAATGATTGGAAGTCGACTCTAAGTCACCTGGGGAAAGCAAGGAAATGCAACAAGTCGAGATAATCGAAAAAGATCCGTTGCCTGAAATCAAGAGAATTACTTAAACAAGTAATATCTCCATGCTACCTTTCTCGAAGTGTTCACCCCCGTGCGTGCAAAAGGAATAAACCAATGGGAAGCACTACACCGTGTCGAACTCTCGAAAAAGTGAAGAACAATTCATACGAGGAAATGGCAATTCCAAGGATCGCAACAAGACAAGCCAACGACCACAAGTGACTTTCAAAAATTAAGCCTATCTCATCAACGGGCGATTTTTGAAAGATCACTATAAAAGGCCGAGGAATGACTCGAGAGAAGGAGACCGAACCACAAACAATCAAGCATTTATTAGAATCAAAACCTCAAATATTCTCAAGTCATTAAACGCTCAATCCTCAAGCCTACACTACGAAGAACATCAATCCAACACTCACCGTGAAGGAAAGATAACTTCAATCGGTTGAAGAGGAAATTATCAAGAATCAAGGGGTCTACATTCCACGAAGGATTGTAGGAAGGTTCAAGGTCGAACCAAGTCTTGAGCTTTTGGAGGGCTTCGTGATCAAATCCAAAGAGCTTGAGCAAGTGGGTCGTGTAGTAGCAAGCGCACTGCCTGCCCGAAGAAGCCGAGTCGTCACGAGAAGCCACCGAGTGATCAAGGCGTCTCGGGCATCGAGTCCCAAAGGATCAAGTCACCGTGTGATCAAGACTTGTATCCGGACTGTTACCACTTTGTATACCGATCAATACCTAGTGGATTCCTCCAGAGTTGGAGAAGAGAGGGGTAGAAGAATTACCCCATCTTCGAACCTCTATAAAAATCTTATTGTGTCATTTACATTTCAAAGACTTTAATTCTTGCATCATATTTGTTTAATTCTCACGACATATTTGCTATCCATTAGATAACCTCTAAGTACTAAATCAAGCTCTAAATCTCTACTTAACCAAACTTAAGGGTGTTAAGTCTTCCGCTAAAACAAACCACGCTTGAGTCAATTTAGACTTAACAAATGAGTTATTCCATCAACAAATCGATTGAGTCTATTGAGAGACTAACTCTCTTGATTAACTAAATTGGTCATGTCACCAAGGACACAATTGTGTAGTATCAACTCTGAATTTTTAAAAGGACTAAATCAAAAATTTGGTAAGGTTTATTCAACCCCCCTTCTAAACCTTACACTTACACCCCCTTGGGACCTACACGCCATATTCATCTACCAAAGACAAATTCATCGATCCAACTGATGGAGACGATGGTGAAATATCAGAAGGAAACTCTTGAACTCCTTCATGATATTTAGAAACGAGTCAAGAACCTAGAGGACAGGCCGAGTTCTTCCGGAGGAAAGAAGCGTATAGATTTCGGGACAGTACCCTATTTACACCAAAAAGGAAACTGACCAAAGTTATACGAAAAATAACAGATGAGGAGAAGCTCATTGCTCTAATCAAAGGAAAATCCATCAAAAATTAAAATAGATGGATATGGAAAAGATGAATCTTAAAGATCTACATGACCTTGCAGAATCCTTCGCATGATTAGGAATTGTAGATTTAAAGATGAACACATGAGATGGAACATTGGTCACGTATGATCCAACAGGAAGACCAATTCCACCACCACCACCAGTTAATCCTAACGTCGAATAAAGTACGGGTTCGAATCATGGAGCTCGGGATGAGAGGATGCCACACGCCGGGGGATTTCACGACCGGAGTGACCCACTTTCGGGGACGGAGGTCGAAACCCTCTTGCGGGAACTAGACAACCTCTTGGAAGGCCGAATGTTTATCGACTCCTTATGGAAGATCGCACCTCGACCCAATACATCCATATGGGTTGATGTTAAATCGACATCCCGATTTTAAAAATAGAGAAGTTCTCATTGATGAATGGGCTTGAGATATGAGAATTTCAGGAACCCTCGATCTTACAAAGGATTCATTCATTTTACTCCTTGAAATGAGTCTTGAAGTATTGGTGAAGATTGTGCGGGATATGACCGATGCTAGTACAAAAGGTTCGGTCACATCGGAGAATCACTTAAAGGAATTGTCGATGGTATGGCAAAACTATTCAAAATCCAAATCATCGGACAGTTATTTCGAGGATTAGAAGATGAAAAAAGAAAGAGATATAAACAAGCCCTCTATAGCCTTAAATTATATGATATTTGTCATATTGACGAATATATCAAGTTGTTCACCGAATACCGGTGGAAATCCAAGATTGAAGAAAAGGAAGCTGCACAACTATTCTTTGCCAAGATTCCGAGTCCTTGGAGAGAAATGCTGATCAGGGAATACAAGGATTGAGCAGAAGTAGAAACTGTGGCCAGAAAAATGTCTTTCCTAAAGGCCAAGTTATCTGAATGGTGTTACCAAGCAGCTCTTTACAGGAATTACAAGAGATTAAGAGGAATTAACAAAGCAGTTCCTCTATGTTACGTGGATAATGACATCCCAACCATTGTGGGAGGTCAACCAAGGCGGCACAGAAAGAAGAAGGAGCGAAGCCATCCATACCGGCCGAGGAAGCAATAAAAAAAGAAGCGGTCTTCATGGAGACCTAGAAGGTTTTGGTCAAAACAAAAAGCCGGTTACAAAACGGGGCAAAGACCAAAGACCTGGCAGAGTAGAGCCTCTTCATCGTGGTCTAATCAAGCAAGTACCAATGAGAACACCGGGAAGGAGAACTTTCAGGGCGTGCTCACACGAGCAAATGAAAGTTTCAAAGATCGTAATTGCCGGACATGCGAGCAAGAGGGCATATCTCAAACGGATTGCCCGCACAATCAAAAACGAGGAGTCAGACAGTTCGAGGCTACACCAGAAATTGAGGAAGCTATCTATTATCAAGATCTTATACAGGTGCATCAATTTGAGGATATACCCTCAGATGAAAGCATCTATGAAGAAGAGATCTATTCTGACGATGGAAGTGACTCACTCGAATCGAGTGAAGAAGAAATTCTTCACAGACAGTCAGGGAGGATATGTTAGGATTCCTCTCTCACACGATGGTTTCTCATAAAACTCTTATGAGAATCATGAAGGAAGATCCAAAGCTTCAAGTCTATGATGGATTTACAATTGGAGCTATGGAAAAAGCATTGGATAAAATTGGGTTTCGTAATAGAAAACACCAAATTATCCACAGGGTAACAACCGGAGAATTTGCTATTCCGATGGATTTTACCGGTAACCTGATCGAGATGCAGTTGGTCCCTATTAAAGAAATCCAGGAGATCAAAAGCAGAGTTAAAAGAGAAGTTGCAAATACACTCTCATGGATTCATATTGGAGCCATAAGAGTCATTATTAAAGCAACATTCAAAGAAGGGATAGATTCGCCACTCAATCTGGCTATCTTTGACAAGCGAATCTCAAACCTCAAGGATTCATGCCTTGGAGCGGTTCAGAAAAATTTGTATCTTTGAAATTGGCATTTAATGTTATCCTAGAATTGCATACAATCTGGGAGATCGATATTTCAGTAGAGTCCTAACCCTTCATCAAGATTCAAAAGAGATGATTTGATGAAAGAATGGAATAGACCCTACTCGATCACATACAAGATATCATATGCTCTCTCGAATACACATCATTCAGAAGTATTCTTGAGAAAGGAATTCATTGAAGTCCCAAGGATTTTCGAGGACTTTGCCAGGGTGGTTTTACCAGATATTATTGAGTCTCCAACTATTAAGGAGATCGATATGAAAATACAAGATCAACCAGTCTTCAACAAAAGCCGAAGTCTTAGAGTTGAGCCAAGAAGGATGTCTTCCAACAGGACAGAATGACGAGTAGCAGTCGTTGGGAAGAAAGGAGACCAAGTACGATTCAACATCCCAAATGTTTTCAAAACAAAGCAGGAGATCCGAAATGTCCAGAAGGATGGCGAGAAGTTGAAGTAATATTCGACATCACTCAAAAGGATAATATTTTTCCTTGTGATGTTCTATATTATCTCCAACAACCAATAGTTGGACGGTATCAAGGAAGCCTCAAGATAGGTGAAATTGAGTGACTATCACAGAGTTGCGGAAAAATCCCGAACAATTAATACTTGTGAATTGAATTTCTTGAGGATCATAAACCTTGGGAAAGATTACAAGACGGAATGGAGTTCACAATGGCTAATAAAAGATACGAATCAAATGACCAAGAGTCCATTCTCCATATACATTGCTATTGTAATGTTATATGTCAATACAAGGCCGAGTATTTCGCCGCCTACATTGATTCAGTGCTTAGGATATGTCTTTGCAAAGTCGGATGTTTTTTCTAAAGAAATTGGAGAAGATTTACCAGCTATTGCAGGAAGAGATTTCTCTAAAAGGATTCTTATCCTTAATAAGGGAATTAAACAAGCAGAAATCATGATCGGAGGCGCGGGCGGTACCCCATGGTACAAAGTGAAGACGCCACCAATCTATTTCCATGATACAAGTGCAGATGTTTTGCTAGGAAATAATTTTCTACAAACATTCCAGCGATTTACACAGGAAAATGAGACAAGAAGACTTATTTTCACAACATTATGTGATCATAAGATTATTGTCCAGAGACTGCGGGAAGCATTTTACAGAAAAATGCCTATTAATTTCCGCAGCAAGCGTGGTGATGAAGCCAAACTTCGCAATCCAAAAATGGCGGATCAAAGAAAATTTGGTGAAGCGTTATTATCCTATAGACAATTCGGAAGCCGAAAGGATAAGAAGATATGGGATAATAACTTGTATTCATTCAGAGTACAAGGAGAAGAACGAGTTACTCCAGAAGCCATTGCAGAATTATGGATGGGTCTAATGGAGAATCCACAGAGTGACGTGACCATTGAGGAACAAATATCACTCGAGGATGTCAAGAAGAAGATCCAAAGGAATTATAATGAAGATCATTTGGCATGGTGGGACAAGAACGAGCTTAAAGCTTCCTTAAAGGTTAAACCTGGAAAGGAGTACGAGTTCGTGAGATTTAAACCAATCCTTATAAATCAGGAAGATCGTGAGGATATGCAGAAGATACTTAAGGAACATCTTGACCTTAAGTTAATTACACCAGGAGTTTCTCCATCCATACAAAGATCCGAGATTCCTAGTCAGAAACCATGGAGAAATCAAAAGAGGAAAGCCAATACTTGTTATTAATTACAAGGGGATTAATAACATTTTGGAGTTTGACGGATACTATATCCCAAGCAGAGAACATTTGGTTAATTGTATCAAAGGTGTCATGATATTCTCAAGTTCGATTGCAAATTTGGTTTCTACCAGATTAAGATGGATGAAGAAAGCAAGAATTTCACAGCTTTCTCTACACCACAAGGACATTATATTTGGAACGTGATGCCTATGGGATTGGCTAACGCACCCCAGATATATCAAAGGAAGATGGATAATCTCTTCAAGGATTATTTCAGTTTCATGTTCGTGTATATTGATGATATTCTTATCGCATCAAAGAACATGAAGGAGCATCTTAAACATTTGGAGATATTTTCAGATGTTTGTCACAAGGAAGGATTAGTGCTTTCGGAAAAGAAGGCAGTGATCGCAACAAGACAGATCAAATTTCTCGGATTGAGATCGATGAATGGGAATTATCCTACAAAGTCATATTGTGGAGAAAATACAGGGGACTTCCGTGATCTGTTTGAAAGACAAGAAGCAGCTTCAGAGTTTTCTTGGAGTTGTTAATTTTGCTGGGATGTTTATTAACAATCTAGCTCATTACAGGAAGGTGTTTAGCCCATTGCTTAAAAAAGATGCAGTATTCAAATGGGAGGATGAACATCAAAAAGGAATTAAGCAGCTTAAAGAAGTTTGCAAAAAGCTTCCAAAACTTGCAATTCCACAGGATGAAGATGAACTGGTTCTTTACACAGATGCCAGTGATTATTGGTGGGCAGCAGTTCTTACGAAAGCCACACCAAACGGTGAAGTGCCATGCAAATATTGCATGGTCTTTTTACAGACAGTGAAGCAACTCGGTGGCATATCAATGAGAAAGAATTCTTTGCAGTCAGAAAGGCTTTCAAAAAATGGCCTTTATTCCTACTGGCTAAAAAGTTTATCTTAAAAATAGATAATTCAAGTGTTAAAGCTTTTCTGAAAAATAAAATTGAATCAAAACCAGAAAAAGCTAGAATACTTAGATGGCAAGCTGAATGTCAATATTATGATTATGATATTGTCATTATAAAATCTCATGAAAATGTTCTTGCAGATTTTCTAACAAGAGATGGAGGGAAGTGATGCTTGATTCCATCCTCACAAATTTCAAGACATCTTGGAGACCAGCTTGAAATGCTACTCCGAGAATTTGATACCCTGGTCATCAATGCTGATTTGGCCGGTAAATTACAAAGAAATGATCGGGACAAAGTAACTGATCGTATACGAGCATGTGTCCTGTCTCACTCTCACCGAGAACGGCATTTCAAGGGCCACTCCTCCGGCCGCTAATAAGCAAACGGAGCGTTTAGAGCGCAGGGCTCCCAACCCGTAATGTAATGAGGATTCAAGTACCTTTAGCACAAGTCCTAAGTTGGCGTAAATATTGGCTCAAGGAAAACTGATACTCCTGGTCAAATCTCGAGTTATCACATCAACCAAGCACGCCTGGGGGTAAAGGATCGAAGAGATTAATCTTAGGCCCATGATGGGCACTTCTAAGATTGATACTAACGAGATTAAAGTTTCTTCTTCTTGGCGGGAATACCACCAGCGGTGGGAGAAACTAATCACCAGGCAAGGGATATCTCCGGAAAAATAAAAATTGATATTTCGAAAATATCCAAGGGTTTGGATGTTACCAAATTCCAGCCAAGAAGTAAAGAGGTGGTATGAATTTGGGGCTTTGGCCTCGATCTATACTACTTCACCACCTTCCCGAGATCACAAAATTACCAAAATGGATCCGAAGGAAGCGATTATGCGAGTGTTGGTCCAACAATGACAAATTAAAACGAGGGGATACATTGGAGTTGTATTTCACAAGTGAGAGATAAAGCAATCGACAACCAATTAGTTCCAATGCATTGAGACGGCAACGAAATTTTCAAAATGCAATAAAAACGCAAAAGCAAAAATTTGGACATCTCAAAAATGAAAACCAATGTTTATCACCTATTATTATCATAAACATTTTGTAGTTCTACTTTTAGTTTAGCATGGCTACAAGATCCATGGTTACATTCATCGACATAATATGCGAGTGAACAAACAAGCATGCAACAAAAAATTGAGAATGTGATTAATGTATACCTGTGATATTATTCTCCTCAGGTGATTGATCTTGAATGTTATTAGTATGTGACTGAATTTCGGGACTTTGACTTGGTGGAAATTCAGGATTTTGTTGCATGTTGTTACTCTCATTGGTGTAATTTGTAGTAGTTCTTTCACCCCTTTCAGAGGAATCATTATGTACTGCTTCATTTGTTGTCAATGCTTCACTCAAACCACCAGATGCCACATTTGTTTTGTCAATCAAAAGTCTCCTGATAATCCTACGAGGTGTTGAATTGGACGAAGCATTATTGGCATTTTGATTTATGAGAATTTGTTGGGACTTGCTTGTGATGCTTTTCAAATTCAGTTTGCGAGCTCTCGGAGCCATTTCGAAAACCCTACATGAAAATAATTAATTTCATTAGTACGTGAGCTAATAGAAATTAAATTTAAAAGATGCAACAACTCAATGTTTGTATTCTCAAAAAAAAAAAAAAAAACAATGTTTGAAATGCCAATTTTTCAAGTAAATCCTGCTACATATTTTATTCATTATAAATTCTCAAGAAGAAAGTGATGGACAATGTGCCCGAGGGATTGCATGCTAGATAAATAACATTATATAACTAATCAGAAAATGATTTAATGATGTCCTTATTTTTTTTTAAATTTTTTAACTAACTAACTGTCTGTATTAGCAACCATCTATTAGCCACCACAAGCAAATTCATTTCTCAATTGTTCAAATAAGAAACACAAGCATCGGTCTGATCTAGTTGGAAAAAAACATAAAATAAAATTTAGCGGGCGGTTTCACTGCCCTTTGTCTTTGCTAATTCCAGGGAAGAATTAACATATCCATTATAATCGATAACATATCTAGAATTAATATATCTGTTATAATCGATAACATATATAGAATTAACATATTCATTATAATCGATAACACTAGATGCAATACACCAAAAAAAAGTGGAATTTCGTCACACACACGCACAAAATTTATGTTTCATATTAATCAAATATATTTCTAAAGCAAAACATAGCACAAATTCTCAAATCAAGCAACCTACATATTACACATAAGCAAGTCGCAATTCCAGACAAAACCCAGTGTATTTTTGTGGTTTGGGTGAAGAAAAGTGAGATTACTTATACACTACAGATTCACGATAAGGGAAGCAACTGATGTTTTTACAATATTATTAACCTAATGGTTCACATATATATGACTGAGAATAAAAGGGCAGAGGTGGAGAGGGTTACGATACTTATGTTTCTCTACCTTAATTAGAATAGGTACTTTAATTAGATATAAAGAATAAGCGCCAAAACGAAAAAAAATTCTGCCACTTTTTTTTTGCTGTGAAACCATTTCATTTTACTTATTTATTTAACTATTTATTTATTATCTATAAATATTTTCCATTAAACACAAATATTCCGAATTCATGATTAATATTAACCATATCCAAAACTCAAATTTTAAATTTTTATATAAAAAATGGGCAAGAAAATCCAAGAATTAAATTAAAAAATAAATACAAACCTGTATAGCCCATATTGCAATCTAATAATTTCATCATCAAATATGAGCTTATTTTTATCGGCACCGGTACGGTGGTTTAGCAATTTGTACCATTTTCTGTCCCTCGCCCCTTTGTTTTCGCCACCGTTGACGAGCATGAGGTTTCCAAGATCCCGCTCGCGTAGATGGTGCTTGGGCCCGAGGTATGGTTGTTTGGGTTGCTGGCTGGTGATAGGAACGGTGGCTGATTTTGTTTTGATTTAGGAAATTTTTCAATACTTGTGTTGGATTCATGGCAAGGTTTTTTTCCTTTTTAGCAGAGAAGACTGACTCTTCAATTTTTGGTTGGAATTATAGAAAGTGACGGAGGTGTACCGTGTATATTATTGAACATGAGTTAAAATGGTGAGTGAGTTGTAACATTTTATTTTTATTTTTTTGAGGAAATGATAACATTTTAATTTTGAATGATTGCGAAAAGTGGGTTATACAATATGACCAATTTTGCAAAATAAATTACTCTCGTAAGAATGTTTATTTGGAAAACAGCTTTATATATACTTATAGTGATTATAATTGACAATTATGATATTAAAACAAGAATAATGAATAATCAGATTAAATGTACAAATAAATATTTTTTAATATTTTAACATTTATTATTTGGATTGATAGCACTTTACGTGCAACACGTGTATCAGTTATAAGGTTGTAAGTGAATAGAGCCTTCGCCAAACAGCTCGTGGATATGCTCGGACAACGGTCGTTTATGGTCGTTTATTTAGTTAAACGAGCATAAACGAACATATTTTAGGGCTCGTTTAATAAACGAATGGAGCTTGAACAATTTCATACCCGTTTACAGTGGCGTAGCCAGGATTTATATTAGAGTGTATCGATATACGGAAATAGAGTGAGGCGGATAAAACAATTAACTAAAATGCATATAAATTCAAACTATTTTTTTTTCTCAAAACAAATCCTAACTAATTTTTTTTAAATAAAATTGGGGAGGGGGGAGGAGGGGGGCCCAGTTGGCCCTCCTCCACCCTCCGCCACTGCCCGTTTATTAAAAGCATCGTGAACAAGTTTGTTTAGTTTTCATTGTAAATATTCATGAACAAGCTCATTCAATGTTTTTTTTTGGCTTGTTCGTGAACAAGCTTGTTAAGGGCTTGACTGGTCGCTCGATTATTTGAAAAAAAATATAATTAAAAAGATTTTATTTAAATAAAATTAAAAAGATTTAAAAACCCTACAGTTTTTGAATAATCTAACTAAGTTTAGTTTGTGTATTTTCTCAGATTTGGTTACTGGCTTATGTGATTACATCATACTAAGTGTTTTTCGGTTTTTTCTTTGTCTATTTTGATTTAAATTTCTTCTAAATATGTTGGAAAATATGATTTCTTGATATGATCCAGCCTTGTAATGAGTAGCAGTAGTATTTATCCGTATTTGTCTTTGGAATATTTTTCAACATATGTTAAACAAGTTAAAGCTCGGTTTCGGTCGGCTAGTTTACAACCCTAATCATTTACTAGCTGAAAAATTGAAATGCATATTTTGGACAAATTCAACATTTACATATGATTATATTCTGAATATTTATTAAATGTTACATTGAAAAATTCCCCAAAAATAATCTAGTTAATGTAAAGACTAGTCTAAGCGCGACTAAAATATGAATATAAATTAATTGGTTGGAATTGAAAATACAACTTAGTTTCAACTAGTATTTCATAAATTTACATGTAACTAATATTCTTAATTATTTGAATAATATACTTATATTTAAATACCATATTATTTGAAAAGTAATTATTGTAATTATATTAATGTTTAAATTATGCAAAAATTACCGTTTGTAAAATTATATTTTATTTAACATATAATTATGGCACGAAGTCATTCAAACTTATTGGAAAGCGAACAAGTAGAGCTACAACTTTGTGGACAACAACTACTGAAGTTCGACATCAATTAGGTAGAAAATTCACTAAATCTTCTAATTAAGCGTTTCTTTTTGCTATTTCAATGGATTCTGAAAAGGCACCGTACAACGGCCACTACTCACCTCTAGGGATGACAATGGGGTAGGACGGCGCTTGTATCTAAAGACAGAGACCCGACCTATTAAGATTTTAAAGGTCACATACCTGTTAACACGAAAAATAAATAGGTCATGTCGACCCGGGTTTTGAAGATGGTGTATTGATACGTTTTGGGAAATGTAAGGCGAGTCAAATATAAAAGAATTTTATATATACATTTTTATCATATTTATATTTGAAATTGAACCATACCGAGAACCATATTTATATAAATTGAACCATAATTTATATTTTATATATACATTTTTTATCATATTTACATTTTTATGCAGATTTCGTACCGAACCGTACCGAACCGAATATCCGAAACTAGAACTGATTTTAAAATGAATTTTCTATATACATATTTATCATATTTATATTTGAAACTGAATTAACTAAATATTCCTTTGAAATTCAATACTATATAATACTAAAAATTATCAAATTAAAAATTTGGCATATTTTATCAATTTTTTGGTTCTGGAGATTTCTAAATCTCCGAACCGGATCGGTCCGTGCACACCCCTAGTTATGTTCTCTATTTTTTGACAAAAAACGTTTATGATAAATTTATAGAGTAAGTCGCTACTTGCGATTTCAACTTACAACTAATGTCAGTGCAATTTATCCTAATTTAGCTTCTAGGAAAATAAATCCAACATCCCCACTTTGATTTAATTTCTGCCCAAGGCTATTAAGACTTTGAGTCAACAACATTGTACTGAGTTAGAACTTTTCTTCGCATCTGGGTTCTCATTTCTCAATTTCCCCCTCACTCGCTAAGGGCCCTGCCCACGCGAGTCCCTCCGCCAGCGGCCACCGCGGTCCTTGTTTCCGACTGTACAGCTGCTGCACAGGCAACGTAAGTACTCTTAATTCCTTACCTGCCCTTCTTTGTCAAAATTTCTTGGAATTTTTTCTCCAAGCTCGAATTAGTCTCTGACTGTTTTTAACTATTAATTCAGTAATCGGAGTAAGGATAGTTAGTGTTGCAGTCTTAGCAAACTTCATAAAAAGCTTTAAG
This sequence comes from Rehmannia glutinosa, assembly GCA_016081115.2. Taxonomy (NCBI): domain Eukaryota; kingdom Viridiplantae; phylum Streptophyta; class Magnoliopsida; order Lamiales; family Orobanchaceae; genus Rehmannia; species Rehmannia glutinosa. Next base: position 35,830 of record JABTTQ020002176.1, on the reverse strand, counting down.
CAAGTATTATTTTGTGGGCCAAATTTTGCAGAAATGTACAATCTGGATATCAAATTTGTTTGAATTTTTGTTTTATCTGATATTTTAGGTTTATCAAATTCGTTCAGCTATTTGTGGTCTCAATTTGGGGTCCATATTCCAGAAGGTAAATTTAATTTGATTTGGTTACTCAGTGTTATGTGTTGGCGTTGTTAATGTTTCAAACTTAATCACATGTTTTAATTGTTAAATTTAATTTGAATTTTAAATCACAATGTTTGGCTAGTTGAGGGTCTTAATTTCTTGAAGTTATCAATCATTTCATTAGTACATCTTTACTAGGCATGATATTCAGTGAGTAGAATGCATTCAATGAAGTTCTCTATATCAAAATAAACAGAATGCATTTATGGCCAAACAACCCTGAACACCATGTAATAAACTCATTTATGAAGCTGTAAAAAGAATAGTGATTATATACATAGATGCTGCAAAGTATAGTTCATATATTTAATCTATTTCTCTTATCTCTATAGTTGCTGCAAACCATCAGTAAGTTTTCTTCTATAACATAGATGCAATTTTTTCCCCAAATTTACAATGAAATCTTAAGAGCTCTTTAGTTGGCTTATGTAATGACTGAATACACATATCTGGCTGATTCTAATTTACAGTTACTAGTTCTATGTTTCTAATTTTTAAACCAATAACTATTTCTATGTTTTTAATTTTTAAACCATTTTCCAAACTTTTTTTTAATTACAAATAAATAATACCTATATTAATGTTTCCATCTTAGACCTTAAGTGATTTAAGAAAAGTATATATTGTAATTAGTATACACTAAATTTGGAGCAAAATATATGTTAGCCAAGAAACTAACAACCACAAGAGTTAATAAGAAATTAAATTTGGAGTTTATATTTGTAGTTTTTCTTTATTAGGTTGAATGCGAAATGGACAAAAGTTGGATGCGCGCCGTCAAGTGGTCTAAGGCTTACATAGATGGAGTAAATACTTTCATTAAATTTGTTGAATCTCATATGGGCAAGGAATGTGACATTCGATGCCCATGCAAAGATTGTTCTATCAAAAGGCTATCTGTTTCTTCCATTTTGTTTTGTAGCCTGATGATAACTAAGAAGATGTTAGGAAGGAATGCTATATAACTGTTATATTGTGTTTGGTTGTGTATATATTTGAATGCTATGAACTCTAGTTTGTATGCAAAAAGTACAGCTTTGTCGTATGGCACATGAAATTAATGATAGGAACTACATTATGATCATTAATCGAAATACGCAATAGATCACTACATTATATTGTTTACTGTTTACGGTAGCTCCAGGACCTATCTAATGCCTCTAGATCTGTGTGAATCTAGTTTGCATCAGTATATGCAACTTCCATGATTTTGTGTTATTTTAAAGCGGTTATATCAGGATTTATAAATGATAACTTGTGATGATTTTGTTACTAAAAGTGTACATACATATGCAGGGTTGTTCGATCCATTCTCAACAAGAAGCAGAGTGTGGATCAGTTCATTAACTCCCCTGTTGCCTCCAGCATACGCTGGAACTGGGAGGCAAAGGAAACTGCTGATGTTTTCCATGTGAATGTTGAGTGATGCTTTTGAGAAGGTTGTTTGGGGTAGTAATTGTAATAGTTACTGGTGAAGGGAAAACTTTTAATAACATGGGATAGTGTGCTCTAATGCTGACTTTTTAAAACTTCTGAAATGAAAAATCTGTTGCTGAAAACTGTCCATATGAATGCATTGTTAATCCTGCTTATTCAGGGGCACTGAAGCAAAGATCTGCAACTTGCAGCATAGTAGTGTTAAATCAGTCATTTTTTGGGTGCACACCCTAATTCACTTCAAATGTTTGTGTTTTTTGATGTTGACATCATTTTCATCTTTATTTTTTTTCTTTTAATTCACTTCACATCTTTTTTTTTTTTTTTTTTCCAAATCGAAAGTCAATTCACTTCACATCTTAATTGTTACTTTTTGTGCGGATTTTTGGTTGTTGACTTGTTATTGTTCTTTGTTTCAAGCATTATTAGCTAGTAAGGTTGTTATGTGTTTTTATTAGAAATAGCTTCAGGTAACTCTCAATTGTTTTTTATGTGTTTCTTGGTTAAGTTGCTTATTAGTATGTGAAATTCATCCAAAAAAAAAAAAATGATAGGAATGGAGTGCCTGAGGCCATACCTCCTGATTCTGAGAAGCCACTTCCGCAAGATGTGTTGAGGATTTTGTCGGATGGGGTTGAGTTTGAAAAGTTTCTTTATAACTTAAATTCTTTGAATACAAATACCAGGAAATTTCTTCAACTTGATCTTTTCTGGAAATTGTTAATCCTGCCTGTATCCTTCACTCTAGCCTTTTCAGTTCTTAACTTTCAATTAGAATAAAATGAAAAGAAGGAAAACATAGTGTAGGTCGAATTAAAATTGTTTGCAAGAAAATAACAAAAAGGAATAATTTGTTTGAACTAAAACTCTTAACGTGGACTAATTACAAAATAACCAAAAATGTTTCAAAACTTTTAAAAAAAGCCCCTCAATCTGATTTTGCCTTAAATTTAAGGGAGTAATTGTAATACTTAAAAATGTTAGGGGATTTTGAAAGATTTCTTGCTTATGAAAGGTAATATGTAAAATGAAATCAAACCTCAAGGGCTTTTTTTTGTAATTTTCTGAATTTTCAGGAGTTTTTCAATTTTCCACGAATTCATATTTATCATCATTATTACGAATTTTATTAACGAAATAAATTTGTCACTAATATTTTGGCGTAATCAATGACAAAATATGTTTTGGTCATGAAATAACGTATTTTGTGACATCAAATGCCCTCACCATTTATTATCATTTTGTCATTAAAACATGTCCCTCCAAATTTTTGGTGTGAGTTCCGATCTTTTACAAATAACTATGACACAATTCAATTAATCGTCATGAAATATGCAAATTAGTGACGAAATGTAATATTGATAGTGACAATATTAAATGGTGTCATAAAAGCGTATTTTTTAATGACACAAATAACTTTCGTCATTGTTAATTAACAAATAATGATAAATCTTTATGCTTGCAAAAAATAATCGTCATAAAATATGTTTTTGTTGACGAAATAAGAGTGTCACTATTTTGTTGGAGTGAAAAATGACAAATTATGATGTTGTCATTAAATGAAATAATTCGTGACACTAAATTCCATCACCAATTATCACCAATTCGTCATCGAAATATTTTCCACCAAAATTTTGGTGTCAAATTCCACATTCTATGAAATACAGTGATGAGTTTCAGTTAATCGTCATGAAATAGGCAATTTAGTGACGACATTTAATACCAATAGTGACGAAATTAAATGGCGTCGTAATAGTGTACTTTACAATGACAAAAATAAAACTTGTCACTTTTAATTAACAAATGATGACAAATAGTTATGCGTCGAGAAAGATTTCGTCATAAAATGTGCGATTTCTTGTAGTGCAAAGTGAAGATTTACCCATGTTGCAACTGAGTGTCGAAGATGAAGTTTCAGTCAAGTACCAAAAAACTGTCTCAGTCAGCAGACTGACAACTAAGTCACTCCCAGATGTTTGAAGAAGACTCTCAAAGGGGTTCATCCGCAACAAAGACTCAAGAAAGCTGAAGATGTCCGTTTATAAGTAAAGTCAAAACATTACTGAAAGAGGAAAGGAGACAGACTGCAACCTTAAAGCTGTTTTGCTAAAAGAGTGCAAAAGTCTTGGAACCAATGGGATGTTCCTGCACACCTGCAATGGTTCAGGCAAACCTGCAGAGCATTAAACCAAGGTTAGGTCAACATCATTTGCTGCATAACAAGACAAGCCAACGACCATGAAGTGGAGTTTGAAATGCATCTATCTCTTCAACGGATATATTTTCAAACTACCACTATAAAAGGCTAAGGAGTCTATGAGAGAGGGTATGAGCAATAACAAAGCATTCAAGCATTATGAGAAAAGAGCAATCAAGCTAAACACTCACAAGCAATACACTCAATCCTCAATCCTAAAATTTGAAGATTATCTAACCAACACTTCCAGTGAATGGAAGAAAAGCTTCAAAGTTGTTGAAGTAGAAACTTGTTGAAGAACAAAGTGGTTTGCACATCCAAAGTTGAAGGAAGTGCAGTGAGGTTCTAGTTGAACCACTCTTTGGATTCATTGAGAGCTTCATTATCAAATCCAAGAATTCAAGGAGTCAAGTAGGAGGACAAATGTCTTGTGAAGAGCCGAGTCCCGGATTTTAAGCTAGATTGTGATCAAGGCTTGTTTGGGACCGCTAATCCATTTTGTAACTCGTTGTTGCATTATTAGATTACCTCTAGGAGTTGGAGAAGAGTGGAGTAGAGGAATTACCTCATCCTCGAACCACTATAAATTGCTCAATGTCTATTTACATTTAGCACATTTATTTCTTGCACATATATATCTGATGATTGATAAATTTGCTAAGTCAACTGATAATAATTTAAACTAAAACAAGTGTTGAAAAATATATTTCAAACTAAGGGTGTAAAGCTTTCGTTAAAAACTAAGTTAGCTGTATTTATAAAAAGGTCACTTCACTCAGCTGAGTTATTCTATCAACAGCTCTCTCGAGTCTGTTGAGTGGCTAACTCTACTGTTGAGGTTGAACTAAGTTGTCCCTCAAGGACTTAGCTGACTTGTGATTAAAACTCTGATTTAATGGACAAAAAATTGGTTAAGTCTATTCAACCCCCCTTTCTAGACTTAACACAAACACCCCTTGGCACCTACACACGCTAACTGATTAAATTTCCACTCATACTCGAGCATTGTCATAGTCCCTTGTTGCAGATTTAGAAAATGTCTTCCCTTTTTTATCCATGTAAGACTGTAGGAAAAACTGTTGCTTGACTAACTCCTTAAAGTCATTCCATCGCATATCAATTTGCTGCTGGTCAGTGATGGTGTGTCGGTGTGAATCCCACCAATGCCTTGCGTCTTGTTTCAATTGATATATCACACAAGAAACCCTATGTGCATCAGTACACTTGATCAATTCATATATTCCCTCTAACTCTGAAATCCATTCTTCCACGGTATATGACTCTTCTTGTCCCATGAGGATCGGAAGTCTGTAGCGGGGAAACTGTTCCACCACCTATGAGGTGTTGATCGTCGGGGCTGGCTGGTTCTGAGGATTCATACCAACCCCTTGAGTCAAACCTTCAACGATCGTGTGGCGGGCGTGCCACGACGTCTCCCAAATTGTCCGAGTTGTTGAATTTGGGGCAACCCCTGTTCTGTACCTCTAGGCATCATCCTATAACCATGAATATAAAACTCATTTAATCTCCAATTGGAATATATCAAACTCATAATATCAAAAATTAAACCACAAAATAATAACAAGCACCGAACGCAATAAAAGGAAATAATCATACATTTATCTCAAATTTCTTACATCGAATCCGATGAATAAAGAAGCAACTACTAGTTTGAAAAATAAAAACATAAACCAAAATACTAACGGAAGGGGAAAAAAGTCCAAACATCGACTACTAAAAATAAAAAAAAATGCTAGCTAATCAATCATCTTCCTCTGGGTCCTCCTCTGGATCTTTCTCTTGGTCCTCCTCCCGGATCTTCCTCTGGGTCTTCCTCTGGATCTTTATCATCACTAGATTTAGGCCGAGGGGCATGGTCATGTATGTCTCGTTCCTCGGGCTAGAAGTGAGGATCGTTTATCGTGAGTTGTATATGACCCACCCAACATTGTCGGAAAATTGAAGTAAAATCCTCATAACTGACTCTCGATCGGGTACCATGGACATCTGCTATCATTTATTTATATATCTCTCTTGACCTTCGCAGGGGTATCTTCGATAGGGTATTGATAAATCTTAATATGCCTTCTCGATCAGATACCAAGTGACCGACATATCTTTCCTCTCTCCATAATTCAAACATACTTGTTAAGTGCAATCCGACGTCACCATTAGGGTCCCACTGTATTGTCCGTACCTCTCTATCGTTGATCTTCTATTTACGCCACTAACATCAGATTTCTGTGTTGTATACCTCCTACGTGCCATTTATAGAGCATGAAATGAAATTAAGTCCTCTAAGTTCTTTCTAACTATCTGTAGAGTTCACAAATATCACAATAGTTCAATTGCATCATATCATGTGTTGTGCATGCAAAAAATATCTTACTTAATCATATTCTTTTTCTTTTTCTCTTTGCAAAAGAATTTGTAAAATTCGTTACAATAGTATTAATGAAAAATACTTTAGCAAAATGGCATTTAGCAATGGCAAAAGAGTGCGATTCAATAAGCGATGATATTAGCGGAGAAAACGAGTTTTAAAAAAATGTACCATGGCTTTGGAGTTGGGGTGTCATAGCGGTGGTGGATACGTAGACTCTTTTTATTTATTTTTTTGAAAATTTACTTATTCATATAAGAGAGTACACACACACACACAAATACTACATGCATTTATTTTTTGCAAGTCTACAGGAAGGTGGACCTGCTCTAATACCACTTGTAACGCCCAATAATTTCTATTATAAAATAAACAAGCATCCACCTAATTTTTAACAATGCAAACGACACAAATAATTTAAAAATAAAATAATCTAATCCAATTGTAGCGGAAGCAATGTATTTCATGGACAAAAAATATTCATCGTCTAATCCTATCAATTACTTATGAACTTGAAACAAAAACTAATGACTTAAACAACTTGAAAAGAGATCAAATAGTTCAACATAATATATATTTTTTTAAAAATTAAAAACGCATAAAAGTCATAAGCATTCTCATATCCACCGCCCTTAGCCAGCGCCATCTCCTTCACTTAAAAAGTTGGTTTAATATGGGGTGAGCGACGCGAAATGGAGTCAAAATTGTTCAAGCTAAATACACAAATTTCACATTAACATGCAAATACAATCTAATAAAACATAACATAGATTATTTGAAAAATCATAGACATAGAAATAGATTGCACTGCAGGGGTTCCACCTGAGGGATACACCGACCCCGGACCTCTTGAGTCCCTGGCACATGGGTTTCTAAAGCAACCGTACTACACATCATGCAAAATAACTAAGCATTTAACAATGACAATAAAAGTTTAGAAAACAAACTCCACCTTGAAACGTAGCTTGAAAACAAGTAGAACTTAAAAGTGTTGGATACAAGCACGCCTAATCCTCGCTCGATAAGTCGCCTAACATAGAAAATATAATAGTAGTCAAAACCTTGAATGTTCTAAACTTAAAACTTAAAATTTATATAATAATCTAAAAATCCTAATTTAGGGGCTTAATGAAATATAAATAAGTTTGAGGGTTAAATTGAATTTGAAGGTCAAGTTGGGATCAAATGCTAAAAATCTAGAAATTGAAATGGTGCCCAATTCTGTTTCGTGGACAAGCTGGGAACCAAATTCTCAATTTGGTTCAACTCCAAATCCCCAACACAGCTACCCCAACTTCCATTATCTCTTTGTTATATTTCTTTCTCGATGGGTGGTGGTTTCGGTCTTTTTGGTGAAAATCGAGGCGGACGGGATTGGTGGTTTTGCGATGGATTCTCGGTTTTGGTTTTTCTGGTAAAAATCGAGGTGGACGGGATTAGTGTTTTGGGGTTCAAACTTTCCGGTGAGTTTCTTGTTGGGTTTGTGTATTTTAATGGTTTCAGTGCCGGGGTTCTTCAGCTGGGGTTTTTGGATTGTGGGTTTCATTCTCTCTTTTTTTTATTTGGCTTGGACTGATTTGGGGCTTTTGGCATTTGAATTTCCAGCAGATTTGTGGGTTTTCTGGTTTTGCTGAGTTGTGGTGGGGAAAACGTGGGAAACAAAATAAGAAAGGAAAAAATATTTACCTTTCCTAGACAGAGATTTCGTGGAGAAAAACATATTTGGACTGCAAAGTTGTGTTTATAAGCTTGTTTAGGGTTAAGAGTCCTAATATGAAGAAAAATCTAATAAATCAATCGGCTAGGATTTTAAATCTGATAAGATATAATGAATTTGACAGATTTGAAATGTAGAATCGTGTATATCTTGAAATTCTTGGGATCCTACTTGGAGTAGGACTTGTCAATAGGCTAAATTGGTAATGGGTTCATATGAAATGGGATTGGATTAAACTTGGGCTTGGTTAATTGAGCATTGGACTAGAAAACTTGGGCGTGGATTTTAAAATAATAAATTTGGCCCTTAAATATAACTAACTATAATATAATATTAATCATAATCTTATTAAAAGGCCCAAATAAAAACTCGGGTATTACTGTAACGATCCAATTTTATGAATTTAAAGTATTCTAAACTATTATTAAGATAACACGAATCTATAAATTAAAGTGATGCCAATAATTATAAAAAAGTTGATTTAGAATTTTTAATTCTTAAGAAAAAAAATAACGATAATAATAATTATTATTATTATTATTATATATTCTTCCAAAATAAATATCCAAAAATTATTCCAAGCACAAACCGGAAAAAATAATTAAAAACATAATTCCAAAATTTAGTCCGATCATAATTATTTTAAAATATAAATATATCATGATTTATTCCACCATCCACAATATCATATATTCAGCCGGATTCCTCAACCTGAAAGTCATGATAATAATAGGGGTGAGCTTCATCTCGCTCGGTAGGGACATATCTGTCAATATTTAATATAACATGAAAAGCATTCACATAATTACAACAGTAAATTCATTAATTTTCTTTTTTTTCCTCTGACTGGCCAGTTCCTGCATATAGCATTGCTCACCCCGAAGATACGTTTGATCTCGGACCCTTTTCATGGTCCGTAGCTTATATGAATTTATTTCCTCTTGACAGATATTGCAATCAATGAAGTATAATCATGGAACATTAAATAAAGACAAATAATATAGAAATCCCTACCTTAATAATCGCAGATATTCGATGTAGAAAAATGAACAATAAAAGTCCTAGTCCACGATCCCTTCGTTTTCTTATGATTATATGAAATTATATAATTAATATGTGATTTTAATAAATCATACTAATTAATGAAATAATTTGTAAAAATAAATATTGAAAGAAGCTTGTGAATTGAGAATTATATATATATATATATAGAAAACTTGAATAATAAGTAGAAAAAATATCATACCTTATAATTATATGAAATTTGGTGTAGAATTTGAGTATGAAATTATACATATTTATAGTAATTAATATTAACCTCTAAGATAACCTCTATACTAACCTCTAATTTAAATATTAATTAAATAAATGGGTTATCACAATTACATTTCCTCTTGGTAATACCCTTTGGCTACGAATCTTTTTTTGTTTCTCACAACAGATCCTTCATCATTCATATTATCTATGAATACCTACTTTGTGCCAATAACATTTTGGTGAGTAGGCCTTTGAACTAATTCCCATACTTTATTCCTTTCATACTGATTCAACTCTTCCTACATAGCTAGAAACCAATAAATGTCATCTAATGATTGTGACACATCCTTTAGCTCAATTTGAGAAATGAACACGTGAACAAAGCTTCATGTTGAGTCTTGGATCTCGTTCTTACTCATTCTCGTACATTTCCAATGACTAACTCTGATGGATGGTTTTTCAGCCATTTCACATTCACATTAGGTTCATCAAACACTACATGGATACAATCTTCTGTTACCATAGTCACATAGTTGATGAGAATAAAGAGTTGAAGGCTAAGATAACTAATGTAAAATCAGACATAGCTGAAAGATAAAAGAGGGAAAAAGAACTGAAAAATGTGATTGCATCACTCAGCAAATCATCTAAAACATTTGATTAGTTGATGATGATTCAAAAGGAAATTGGAGACAAAGCATGCTTAGGATTTAATTCCTTTGCCAATGCACAAACTCCAAAAATAGTATGGGAAAAAGGATCCTCAAGTAATGCGGAATCCAAAAGCCAAAGAACCATATGTTGCACCCACACACAATCACAAATACTCACACACTGGCCTAGGTTATAAAGGCAAGGGTAAGAAGCCAGCCGAGTTTGTTGAAAGGGCTGCTGAAACAAAATTTAGAAAAGCCCATCATCAGACTCCAAACAGAAATTATTTTGTGAAATCCAAGAAAAACTACCAAAGGCCCCAGAGGTTTCATCAATACAAACCATATGAAGGGAATGGTAGAAACTACCCTACACAGGCTGACTGGAACCATCAAATGAAATATCAGCCGAGTCCTATAGGATACAAGCCCAAGTGGCAAAGACCTCAGACTCACTATAGGTCATTCACATGGCAAAGAAATCAGCACACATATACACTCAAGCACAATGCCTACAATGCACAAAGGTTTCCATATTATCCAAGAAAGGCAAATGCACAAGCACATACACATACATACAAACAAAAGAGACAGTTGTATGTTCCTAAAGCTCCAAAGCAATTTGCTAAAATTCATTATGATTATGGAACTGATAGGTGGCAACCTCTTAGATTCAGATCATTTGACTATAGATTGGTTGGATCACCTTATAGTGCTAACCCCTCAGGAAATAGCCAGGTTTGGGTACCTAAATCTTAATTTCCTTGTTAGCAGGTTCAGGGAACTGTAGAGTGTCAAGGAACCTGGTACATGGATAGTGGCTGTTCCAGACACATGACAGGAAATAAAAATATTTTTTCTAACTTCAAGGAGCCAAGAGGAGCAAAAGTTATATTTGGAGGAAATGAAGCTCCAGGAGAAATCAGAGGCATTGGATCCACCAAGAAGAATGGACCAGAAATCACGGGTGTAGCTTATGTTGAAGGGCTGAATTTGAATCTGCTTAGTATCAGCCAACTCTGTGATAAAGGCTATAATGATGGATTCAACATGGGTGTCTGCCTAATCAAGGATTCTGAGACAAACTAAGTCGTGCTATCTGGAACAAGAAAGAAAAATATGTATGTTGTGGATTGGTCTACTCCTACACCAAGCACATCTCTGTTAGCAAAGATCACAACCAAGTTAATCCTGGTTGTGGCACAAGAAGCTGAGTCACCTGAATTTTAAGACAATTAACAAGCTAGCAAGGAGTCATCTAGTTGAAGGATTGCGAGACTCATTATACAAGAAAAAGAGCATCTGTGATGCATGCCATTAGGGAAAGCAGATCAAGTCTTCTTTTTAAGGACAAGCCAAGTTCTTCTTCAACAAGGATCTTGCATTTATTTCATATGGATTTATTTGGAACTATTGAGAACTAACTAGCTTAAGTGGAAAGAAATACACTCTATTGGTGATGGATGATTATTCAAGACACACATGGACCATCTTTATGTGTAAAAAGAAGGAAACTTTGCAGAAGCTTCCATAGCTAATGAAGAGAGTTCAAAATGAGAAGAGCCAAAACATTATCAAGATAAGGTAACAGAGGAATTGAGTTTGTCAATAGGATTATAACTCAGAATTGCATAAAGAATGGTATTGCTCATGAGTTATCAGCTGCAAGAACTCCGTAGCAAAATGGAGTAGCTGAAATAAGGAACATAACTCTCAAGGAAGCTGCTAGGACCATGTTAGCTGAAGCTGGATTGCCTAAACGATTTTGGGTTGAAGCCATTAACACTGCTTGTTACACTCAGAATAGGTGTATGATAAATAGGCACCTGTCCAAAACCCTCTATGAAATTTGGACAGGGAGAAAGCATAATGTAGGATATTTCCATATCTTTTGAAGCAACGCTAAAAACCAATGTCTATGTGAAAATCGACTGATGTCATAATCGATGATGTTATGTGTATGCATATTCAACATCAGTTTTAAGTACGTAAAAAACTATGTTATATCAAAAGGACATTGTTTTGCAACCGATGTTGTTAACTTGTGGTTTGCTAGCTTTTTTCTAAGCATCATCGGTTTTTGACCGATTTTGTTGGCTACCTTTAAGATCGGTTGAGAAATTAGTTATGCACCAATGTTATAAGAGCTTAACACATCGGTTTGTAACCAATTTTCTTTCTAACAAAAATGAAGTTATAGTGTTGGGTTGAACATCGATTTTGTTAGGAACAAAATCAGTTACAAACCAATGTGTTAAACCTTTTAGAAAACGGTCATAAACCAAATGTTGTAGTGTTGGGTTGAACATCAATAACTTAATACAACACAATAAATTCAAATCCAAATTCATTAGAAATGTCAAATAATCTCGAACCAACTTAATCCAAATACAAATAATCTCGAACCAACTTAATCCACTCTTCTCCAACTCCTGGAGGAATCCACTAATGTAACTGTAACTTAAAATGGTCACAGTCCAAGTTTGGCCTTAATCACACAGTTGGTTCACCAAGGACTCGACTTTTTCACAAAACGACTGTCTTGCTACTTGACTCCTTCAAACTCTGTGGATTAGTTCACACACGACCTCAAGTGAGTCTAAAGCCTTTTAGTTCGAACTGAACCTTACTACTCCTCTTTCAACCTTGAGTGCACCCACTTGTTCTTTGAAACAAGATTTTCCTTTTCAACAAATTGAAGTTATCTTTCCTTCACCGAATATGTTGGATCGATTTCCTTTGAGTTTAAGCTTGATGTTATATTTTGAATACTTGAGAGATATTTGCTTTTGCTTTGCTAGATTTCTCTTGTGTCTCGATTTTTGCACAAGTGTCTTCTCTCTAAAAATCCTCGGCCTTTTATAGTGGAAGTTTAAAAATGTATCTCATTGAAGAGATAGATGCATTTTCAAACTCCACTTCTTGGTCGTAGGCTTGTCTTGTCTTGCACTTTGATGTAGATCAGTACCTTGAATTTAATGCTCTGCAGCCTTTCCTTAAACTCTGTAGGTTTTCGTACATTTCATTGGCTCTTTGTTTTTTGCACTCTTTCAGCAAAACAACTTTAAGGTAGGCAGTCTAACACATGTCTATTTCCAGCAAACACTTGACTTTGCTTTGACAATGGATCTCTTCAGCTTTCTTTGATCCTTTCTCTTTTGCATAGCCCTTTGATGATCAACTCCACTAATCTTGGAATGAGTTTCTTTGTCGGTCACGACCGAGACAACTATTCTGTCACTTGACTGATACTTGACTTCACTTCACTAAGCTGCCACATAACTGATTTTTCTCTTCAATCTTTAGTCGAGTCCTGCATTGTTTAACTTGGATGCTTCTACTTAGCTTACAAAGTCCTATCTATTACAAGTTGATTTACAGTTGAATTAGGGTACCGACTTCCTAATCTAAGTTTTACATGGTATCATCAAAATCTAATAAATAAATTTCCCAACAATTTTTTTTTATTTTGTAAGATAATTGTTTTTTTAGGCTATTTATTTTTAAGATGACACTTAAGAGCTTACAAAATCCAACACAATATTCAATATTCTTGAAAGTTTTAGGATGTAACTGAACTTCATACCTTATAGGGTGTTGGATTGAAGCCAGTGTCTGTGTCTGGAGCTATAACCATTTCTTGCTTAAGATATAGATCTCGTACAAACAATGAATGTGAATGCCTTATTTCCAGGATCATATGGGCTCCTTAAGTTGCATATACTTACTAATAAAGCATTTGACTCTAGAGTAGCATCTCTTCAATATTTGGGCCATTTCACATTTTTTTAGTTTTGGCTCCATAAATGGAAGCAATGTTTGTGTACAACAAAACTACAGGTTTAGTAACAAACTATGATTTCATACCAACCGGAAGTTAAATAAAAACATCATAAGATGACATGTACGGAGTGTGACGTCAAGTCACATAGTTTGACTGGAAACAGAATCCAAGTCCTACCATTTTGCCAGCATATTATGACCCCATGGACACAATACATTGCTTTATTTATAAATAATATAAAAAGCAGAGTTATTTCGACTAAACCCTAAACCCATATGCAACACAAAATTCCAAACAAAATGAGAAATAAGATTTGTTTCAACTGACCCAGCGAGTGTCTGGCAGGAGACGTCCCAACCGCCTCACTGATATGTGACTAAAGCTTTCAAAGCTATCCCTGATTCCACAACCAGCTGCATTAAAATAATATCAATAATCCTCTGAATGCACTCTTCCCCCTGAAATCAACCAAATGCAAATTTTTGTATGTAAAGCATTTTCTTGTGATTCCAATACAAGATGCCAATAATAAAAATATTATGACAACACCTCGACAATTGGGAAGTAAACACACTTCAGCCTGTCATTTGTTTCTAGAAAAACTCTTTGGCCTTGAAATTGGATAATTATATCAACAAACTATCAGAGCTCATATTACAAAAACGATGTACAACCATTTGATCATAGTTGTTAGTGCATGACTATTACTTTGAGTTGAGCATATACGAACACTTCAAGCTCTGTAACATAATATATATATGATTGTGTTAACCTTATCTTTCCATGGAGTTATAATATAATCTTACATCTCACGATTGTCAAATTGGTGCAGAAGGAAGGAGAGACAAACAAGTGCCTCCACAAAATACCCTAATCAAAATCAACTTTTGATTTAACACTAATCATGCCAGTCAATCGTCTACCAGTTCTTGCTCCAATTTGCCAAATTACAAGGTAAGTCAACCAAATCTTACTGCAACACAATTAATTACTACCACTAATACGAAAAAAAAATCTGTAACGCCCTAAAATTTCTTTAATAAAATAAACGAGCATAATCATAATTTTTACGATGGAAAGGGACATGGATAATTTAAAAATAAAATTTAACTAAGTCAATTGTAGCGGAAGCAAAAATATTTCATAAATAAAATTCTAACTGATGTCTGATTATATCAATTTCAAATAAACTGGAATAAAAACTAGCAACTTAAAAGAAGTAAATAGTTCGACATTTTTTTTTTAAAATAAAATAAACTAAACATTGGTAAATAAATCTTTAGGCCTTGTCATATCCACCGCTCTTAGCCAGCGCCATCTCCTTCACCTGAAAAGTTTGTTATATGTGGGGTGAGCGACACAATTTCGATGAAGTATAAATTGTCCAAGCTAAATACACAGATATCTCACATAGGCATGCAAATACAATCCAATAGGACATAAAGCATAGATCTTTTGAAAAACCGTAGACATAGACATGGGTAGCACTGCAGGGTTCCACTGAGGGATACATCGACCCCGACCTCTTGAGTCCCCTCGGCTCATGGGGCCTAAGAATCGTACTTACATATTCATGCAAAATAATCTAAGCATTTAACAAGGACAATAAAGTTTAGAAAACAAACCCCACCTTTAACGTAGCTTCGAAACTTTAGAAGAGCCTAGAAGTGTCGGATGCAAGCACGCCTAATCCTCGCTCGATAAATCGTCTAATCAATAGAAAATAATACTAGTTAAAATCCTCGAATATTCTAAACTTAATCTAAAAATAATAATCTAAAAATCCTAATTTAGGGGCATAATAGAATATAAAAAAAATAGAATTGATGGTTGAATTGGAATCAAAATAAAAATTGGGAATTATAGGCTAATTTGATGGTTTGAGGCTGAAGGGTAATTCTGTCATTAGGCTATAGGGGACCACAATCCAAAATTCCTCCTCCTCCAATTTCCCATACGTACTACCCCCTCAACTCTCCTTCTCTCTCCTCTTTCTTTTCTTTTTCTATTTTTCTATTTTTCTTCCCCCTTTTTTTTTTCTTCTCTTTTTCCTACTTTTTGGTCAACAGCAAACCCCTTTTTCCCCACTCTCTTTTCTTTTCTTCTTTCTTTCCCTTATTCCTTCTCTACTACTCTCCCGTCACCTACTCACCCCCCCTAAAAATCTTCCTTTTCTTTCTTCTTACCTCACGTCAACAGCAACTCCCTCCCTCTCTCTCTTTTTTTTTTTTTTTTTTTTTTTTTTTTTGCTACCTGGTCTACACAAAATCAGCGGCGAGGAGCGGGCGCGACACCGGCAGCCGGTTTGGGATTTCTGGGCTTCACGCTGGTTCGTAGGTTTGGGATTTTCTTTTTTTTTTTTTTTTTTCCGGTGGGTTTTTGGTAATCGTGGTTTGGGCAGCCGCTAATTGGATTTCTGGTATTGTTGGGTTTGGGCGTTCGAATTTTGGTGGGGTTGTGGGTGACTGCTTCGGTTTGGAGGGGGGGCTGTGAACCGGAGGTTTCACGTGAGGCTTGTGATGTTGGTTATGAGAAGACGATGGGTACCTGTTTTTCTCTTGTTGCAGATTGATCATTGAAGAACGTGATTTTTTTTCTTGGACTGCTGATTAATTTATATAGGCTTAATTAGGGTTAAGTGTTTTAATCTAAAGAGAGTCCTAGTCTAGAGAAAATTGCATGATATTTGGCTGTTAGGATTCTTATACGTGAAGATGGATTTTTTTTTGTTTTTTGTTTTTGCTGGATTGAGGAAAAATCAAAATAGTGTATATCTGAAAATTTGGAATCCTACTTGGCGTATGGCTTGTGAGCAGGCTAGGTTGGACTTACAATTATTTTGGGCTTTGATGAAATTGGGCCTGGTTTAAAAATTTGGGTTTGGGTAATTAATCATTTGATTGGATAATTGGGCTTGGATTTATAAAAGATAATAAATTAGCCCCTAAATAAACTAGTCTAATCTAAAAATTCATAATTCTAAATAAAAGCCCAAAATAAAATTTTGGGTATTACATACTATCCCCCTTAAAAATAATTTCGTCCTCGAAATTAAACGTACCTAACAAGGATTGAACCTCTGGATGTGATGCTAAAATATCGTTCTTACGTTCCCAAGTAGCCTCTTCTTGGCTATGTCCACTCCATTGCACTTTGATTAACTCAACATCTCGATTTCTCAACTTGTGCACCTTTCTATCTAGTACTGCCACTGGTTTCTCTTCGTATGACAATTGTCTATCTAATTCTATGGTCTCATAACTAACAACGTGACTCGGATCTGGTATATACCTCCGTAACATAGATACGTGAAAAACATTGTGAATTCCCGACATTGCTGGCGGCAAGGCCAATCTATACGCTACTCTTCCCACTCGCTCCAAAACCTCGTACGGTCCAACATATCTCGGATTAAGCTTCCCTCTCTTACCAAATCTGAAAATTCCCTTCGTTGGCGATACCCTCAGAAAAACTTTCTCGCCTACCACAAACTGTAACTCTTTCCTTTTTGGATCGGCATAAGACTTTTGTCGATCCTGCGCCACCTTGATTCTTTCTCTTATCTTATCTTCTACGGCTTCAATCGTTTTCTTTTGACAATATCCCACCCAAAACTTTCTTCTCTCCAACTTCATCCCAGTGAATTGGCGATCTACACTTCCTCCCGTATAATGCCTCGTATGGTGCCATCCCAATAGTTGATTGATAACTGTTATTATAAGCAAATTCAATTAGTGGCAAGTGTCGTTCCCAACCTCCTCCGAAATCCAACATGCAAGCTCTAAGCATGTCCTCTAAATGTCTGTCAGATCGTCCTCTCGGATTGTCCATCCGTTTGGGGATGAAACGCCGTCTTTGTAATCTCGTCCCCATTGCTCTTTGCAATCCCTTCCAAAAATTTGAAGTAAACCGTGTGTCTCTGTCAGACACAATCGAAACCGGTACCCCGTGTAGCCTCACGATCTCCTCAATGTATAATTGAGCCAATTGTTCCATGCTTTGAAAGTTATCTTAACCGCAAAAAGTGTGCGATCTTTGTCAATCTATCCACGATGACCCATATAACCGTTTCTCTCGTTCGACCTCGGTAAAACCAAATCACAAAATCCATTGTAACATGTTCCCACTTCCACTCGGGACCTCAAGTGGTTGTAGCAACCCCGATGGTCGTTGGTGTTTCGGCTTTGATTTGTTGACAAGTCAAACACCTCTCCACGAACGATGCAATAGAGCCCTTCATGTTTCTCCACCGAAAAGTGTTTCTCAAGTCACGATACATCTTTGTACCTCCGGATGCACCGTGTAAGGTGTACAATGAGACTCTTCTAAGATTTCCCTTCTTAGGTTCTCGTCTTTTGGTACACGACTCTCCTTCATAAGTAAGTGTGCCGTCCTGCTTCAAATAAACCTCTAATGTTTCCAGCTAAAGCTCGCTCCCTCATTTTGCACAAAAAACTTATCCTTCGTTTGTGCATCCTTGATCCGATTTCTCAAAGTTGGCTTTGCCACCATAGCAGATATGATAGCTTTGGTGTCGGTTGGGGGTACTACCACATCGATTCTCATGTTGACGAAATCCTTGATCAACTGCTCTTGCTCCGTGATCATGCTCGTCGATTCACCATCGTTTTTCCGACTCGAGCGCATCGCCACTACATTGGCTTTGCACGGGTGATAGTGGATAGTGCGGTCATAATCTTTGACTAACTCCAACCATCTTCGTTGTCTCATGTTTAATTCTTTACTGCGTGAAGAAGTACTTGAGACTCTTGTGATCCGTATAGATATCACATTTTCCTCCATACGAGTAATGACGCCATATCTTCGAGCGTGTACTACGGCTGCTAACTCCAAGTCATGTGTGGGATAGTTAAGCTCATGTTGCTTCAATTGTCTCGAGGCATAAGCTATCACTTTCCCCTGTTGCATGAGTACACATCCGAGACCTTGTTTTGACGCATCACTATAAATAACGAACCCTTCCGATCCATTAGGTATCGTCAAAATCAAAAGTAACTAATCTCTGTTTCAACTCTTGAAACGGTTTCGCATTTCTCGACCCACTGAATTTCTCTCCCTTTCGTCGGTCCGAGTCATTGGTCCAAAATCTTGGCAAAACCTCAATGAACCGTCTGTAATATCCAAAGAAGTCTAAGAAATCTGCGTACCTCACTCACGGCCGATGGCGCTTTCCATTCATTTATAGCCTCCACTTTGGCTGGATCCACTTCGACACCTCGGGCGGTGACTACATGACCCAAGAACACCACTCGCTCCAACCAAAACTCACATTTCTTGAACTTCGCATAAAGCTTCTCCTTGCGAAGTGTCTCCAGCACGATCCTCAAATGCTCTTCGTGCCGTTGTTTATCCTTTGAATAGATCAAGATATCATCGATGAACACAATGACAAATTGATCTAAGTAAGGATGAAACACTCTATTCATCAAGTCCATAAAGAGCTGGCAGTGCGTTGCTTAACCCAAAAGGCATCACAAGAAACTCGTAATGTCCATAACGGGTTCTAACGCATTTTTTGGGTATATCCGCTTCCTTGATCTTCAGCTGATGATACCCTGATCTTAGATCAATCTTCGAGAAAACTCCAGCTCCTCTTAGTTGATCAAATAGATCCTCAATGCGGGGTAAGGGGTATTTGTTCTTGATGGTGAGGTTGTTCAATTCTCGATAGTCGATACACATCCTCATCGTACCGTCCTTCTTTTTAACAAACAACACAGGAGCTCCCCAAGGAGACACGCTCGGTCTCACATAACCCTTATCCAGCAACTCTTGTAATTGCACTTTTAGTTCTTGCAACTCCTTAGGTGCCATTCTCAGTAAGGTGCCTTTGGCGTTGTCTTGCTCCCGTGCGGATCAATCATGAACTCCACTTGTCGATCCGGGGCATTCCCGGTAAATCCTGCGGGAAAACATCATGATACTCTCGGGCGATTGGGATATCAACAATTGTTCTCTCTTCAATCGGGGTAGCCATAACATTCACCAAAAATGCTTGGCATTCTCCTCTCCTTAAGATCTTCACGGCTTTCATTCTTTGATATAACTCGCGGCGAAACACCCGACCTAGTCCCATGAAAAGTGAACTTCTCCTTTCCCCGGCATATGGAAATCTATCTCCCTCTCGTGACATCGGATGTTTGCACGGTTATGACTTAGCCAATCCATTCCTAAGATTACATCAAAGTCCTTCATCTTTATAACGTATGGGTTCGCTTCTAGAGTTCTTCCCTCTATGTTCAGTTGTACCCCGTTTACTCTATGATTAGCCACTATAGTTTTACCCGATGGTATACTAATCCCCAAAGGTTCCACAGACTCACATATCACATTATTTAATCCCTCAATGAATTTTGCAGATACGAAAGAATGTGTCGCACCAAGATGTCAAAAAGTACAAGAGCGGTACATTAAAAACTTGTAACATACCGTCATTGTCTCGGCTCCTTTTGTGCGTCCCGCTTTGGTCATGGCGTACATCCTGGTTTCCCTCCTGGGCCTCTCGATCCCATCCGCCGATCGGGATATCTCTTCTGATCCCAACCACGATGCCCTGGTCGATGGCATCGGTAACACACATCTTTTCCCAAAGAGGCACTCACCATAATGATATTTTCCGCACTTCGACATTGTGGCTTCGTCACGACCTTGCCGATTAGAGCACCACCGACTTTTTGTTGTTTGTTGTTAACAAACTTCCCGATGTTTGGACCTCCCATTTCCTTTTGGGAGCCTCAAAACCTTTTTACTACCTCCTTCCAATCTCATATTGGAGGCAACCGCTCGAGCTCCTTCCACAACAAGAATATGATGCGTTCCCCAAGATGCTCACTACCCCACCCAACTCACTCGGGCGTAAACCGGACACAAATCTCTTAGCCTTTTTTATCGTCTCGTGTCCGTCAAGTGAATAGCATACCTTGCTAATCAAGTTGAACTTTCGCTCATACTCGAGCACCGCATTGTCCTTGTTGCGGGTTTAGGAATTCTCTTTCCTTTTTATCTCTCGTAGGATTGCGGGAAGAATCGCTTTGCATGACTAATTCCTTGAAACTATCCATTGCATATCACCGTTGTTGGTCGGTGATGGTTCGACGGGTGTGAATCCCACCAATGCCTAAATCTTGTTTGGTGATAAATCGCACATGACACCCTTTGTGCGTCGATGCACTCGATCAATTCAAATATGCCCTCCACCTCGCTATCCATTCTTCCACAAACGATGTGCGGCTCTTCTTGTCCCGTAAGAGTTGGAGGTCTATACTGCGTGGCTAAACTGTTCCACCACATGTGAAGTGTTATTTGTGGGAGCCGGCTGGTTTTGTTGGTTCAAAGCACCCCCTTGAGTTAGACCCTCAACGACTGTGGCCAGGCGCGCCACTACGTCTCCCAAATTTTCAAGTGTTGCATTTGTGGCAGTCCCGGTTCTAGGGGCTCTAGTATTCATCCTATAACCACGATAAAAATTAAGTCAATCTCCAATTGGGATACTTTTAAGATTAATAAATAATATAAAAAAATTAAACCATGAATGACACAAGTACTTAAGGCAATTTTTTTTTTTTTTTTTTTAAAAAATGATCATTCATTAATCTCAAAAATTTTTTTTTTTTTTACAACGAATCCAATGAATGAAGAAACAATTGCTAGTTTTGAAAATCAAAACATAAACTAAAATACCAATGAAAAGAAAATATAAAATTCCAAACATCAACTACTAAATAAATAAAACAAAAACTAGCTATTCAATATCTTCTTCCGGATCCTCCTCCGAATCTTCTTCCGGGTCTTTCTTTGGATCTTCGTCATCACTGGAATCAGGTGGAGGAGCATCATCGTGTATGTCTTGCTCTTCGGGCCGGAGAAGTCGGAAGTATCCATTGTGAGTTGTACATGGTCTAACCACCACCGGGAAAAACCGAAACGAAATTCTCATAGCTAACCCGCGACTGAACTCCCTGGACATCATCTACCATTTGATTGTATATCTCTCTAGCTCTTCGCAGGGGTAACTCCGATAAGGTGTTAATAAATCTAAGTATGCCCTGTCGGTCGGATCTACCGAGTGACCAAGCATATCTAAATTCTACCCATAATGCGAACATTGCATTAAGATGCGCCCCAAAGGTTATGGTTAGGTTCCCATTGATATTGTTCATATCTCTCTATTCTTGCTCTCCTATTAACGCTAACAATATCGGACTTTCGTCTTTGTATACCTTCTACGAGCCATCTATCGAGCATAATAAAAATAATTAAATCCTCTAAGTTCTTTCTATTGTCCATAAAGTTCACAATTAACATAATATCTCAATAATTCGATGGCATTCTATCGTCTTTATGCATCCAAGAAAACTTAGCATATTTCTTTCATTTTTCTCTTTGCAATAGATGTAAAATTCATTACAACGGTATTAAAATACTTTATCAATAGCATTTGACAATAGCGATGCTTGATAAATAGCGATAACAATAATAGCGATGGCATAAGCAGTAGAGAGCGAAATCCTTTTAAAAAAATTTGTACCTCGGCTTCGGAGTTGGCGTGGCATAGCGGTGGTGGATACGTAGACTCTTTTCGTTTATAAAAAAAATATAATTCTAATTCATTTATCAGAGTACACACGCGAAATTTACAAATTTTTTTTTTTTTTTACAAGTCTACAGAAAGGTAGACCCGCTCTGATACCACCTGTAACGCCCTAAAATTTCTTTAATAAAATAAACGAGCATAATCATAATTTTTACGATGGAAAGGGACATGGATAATTTAAAAATAAAATTTAACTAAGTCAATTGTAGCGGAAGCAAAAATATTTCATAAATAAAATTCTAACTGATGTCTGATTATATCAATTTCAAATAAACTGGAATAAAAACTAGCAACTTAAAAGAAGTAAATAGTTCGACATTTTTTTTTTTAAAATAAAATAAACTAAACATTGGTAAATAAATCTTTAGGCCTTGTCATATCCACCGCTCTTAGCCAGCGCCATCTCCTTCACCTGAAAAGTTTGTTATATGTGGGGTGAGCGACACAAATGAAGTATAAATTGTCCAAGCTAAATACACAGATATCTCACATAGGCATGCAAATACAATCCAATAGGACATAGCATAGATCTTTTGAAAAACCGTAGACATAGACATGGGTAGCACTGCAGGGGTTCCACCTGAGGGATACATCGACCCCGGACCTCTTGAGTCCCTGGCTCATGGGGCCTAAGAATCGTATCTTCATATTCATGCAAAATAATCTAAGCATTTAACAAGGACAATAAAGTTTAGAAAACAAACCCCACCTTTAACGTAGCTTCGAAACTTTAGAAGAGCCTAGAAGTGTCGGATGCAAGCACGCCTAATCCTCGCTCGATAAATCGTCTAATCAATAGAAAATAATACTAGTTAAAATCCTCGAATATTCTAAACTTAATCTAAAAATAATAATCTAAAAATCCTAATTTAGGGGCATAATAGAATATAAAAAAAATAGAATTGATGGTTGAATTGGAATCAAAATAAAAATTGGGAATTATAGGCTAATTTGATGGTTTGAGGCTGAAGGGTAATTCTGTCATTAGGCTATAGGGGACCACAATCCAAAATTCCTCCTCCTCCAATTTCCCATACGTACTACCCCCAACTCTCCTTCTCTCTCCTCTTTCTTTTCTTTTTCTATTTTTCTATTTTTCTTCCCCCTTTTTTTTTTCTTCTCTTTTTCCTACTTTTTGGTCAACAGCAAACCCCTTTTTCCCCACTCTCTTTTCTTTTCTTCTTTCTTTCCCTTATTCCTTCTCTACTCTCCCGTCACCTACTCACCCCCCCTAAAAATCTTCCTTTTCTTTCTTCTTACCTCACGTCAACAACAACTCCCTCCCTCTCTCTCTCTCTTTTTTTTTTTTTTTTTTTTGCTACCTGGTCTACACAAAATCAGCGGCGAGGAGCGGGCGCGACACCGGCAGCCGGTTTGGGATTTCTGGGCTTCACGCTGGTTCGTAGGTTTGGGATTTTCTTTTTTTTTTTTTTTTTTCCGGTGGGTTTTTGGTAATCGTGGTTTGGGCAGCCGCTAATTGGATTTCTGGTATTGTTGGGTTTGGGCGTTCGAATTTTGGTGGGGTTGTGGGTGACTGCTTCGGTTTGGAGGGGGGGCTGTGAACCGGAGGTTTCACGTGAGGCTTGTGATGTTGGTTATGAGAAGACGATGGGTACCTGTTTTTCTCTTGTTGCAGATTGATCATTGAAGAACGTGATTTTTTTTTCTTGGACTGCTGATTAATTTATATAGGCTTAATTAGGGTTAAGTGTTTTAATCTAAAGAGAGTCCTAGTCTAGAGAAAATTGCATGATATTTGGCTGTTAGGATTCTTATACGTGAAGATGGATTTTTTTTTGTTTTTTGTTTTTGCTGGATTGAGGAAAAATCAAAATAGTGTATATCTGAAAATTTGGAATCCTACTTGGCGTATGGCTTGTGAGCAGGCTAGGTTGGACTTACAATTATTTTGGGCTTTGATGAAATTGGGCCTGGTTTAAAAATTTGGGTTTGGGTAATTAATCATTTGATTGGATAATTGGGCTTGGATTTATAAAAGATAATAAATTAGCCCCTAAATAAACTAGTCTAATCTAAAAATTCATAATTCTAAATAAAAGCCCAAAATAAAATTTTGGGTATTACAAAATCCTATTTTTCAATTCCTACGATTAGCCTCATAATACACCAAATAGTCAAAAATTTTGTAAAAATTCAAGAATCGTCAGTAATTAGTAGTAAGGGTGAATCAAATTTCTAGGGCTTACAACTAAAATTCCCCAAACAAAATTCAAAAAAGAAATACAGTATTACAATATTTCATATTCATAACATGTTCATACTTTTTCACAACTAGATCATTATATAGCTTAAAGCATATGAAAAGAAATCCAAAATTAAAAGATAAGAAAAAAACGAGGGAAATGTGGGCACACTTGAGTAATTGACGAGCAACCATGGCGAACAACGAGATCGGTGACGACAACACCTTCAACCTGGGCACTAGAGTCATGGTTTCTTGGACGACATCGAAGGAAAAAATTTAGATAGCGGGGGTCTATGAGCTTGAGTTGGATATGGACGGCGAAGCATCTATGCCATGGGAGAGGACGACAGAGATAAGACAACAAGGATCTTCGGCGAGCGGCGGCATAGGAGAGGCTGACGGAGAGAGGCGGCCATGAGTGATTGACGGATTTTGAGGGAGAAGTAGCTGATGAGGGTTTTCTATGTCTCTGAAGAAGTATATGTTTGAGAGATTTTGCTGGGTAGGTGAAGTGAATTTGGGGGAAATACCTATTCAGAAACAAACTGGGGAAAATTAATTTTATTTTATTTTAAAGTGATAATAATTGAGTAATACCATCTAATTTAAACAAATGATGTTAATAGTGATGTTATAAATCAATAAAGGATGGACAAAGACATCTGTTGGAATATTCAGCAGAAAAAAAAAAAAAAGAGAGAAGCAAAGTCTTCATCTTCTTCATCACTATCATCATTTAAGATTCTTTTAACTCCGGAAGCTTCATCGAATTTGACATGAATAGATTCTTCGACCACCATGCTAATTTTGTTATAAACTTGATATGCCTTCCTCTTAGTCGAGTACCCCATAAATATCCCTTCATCGGCCTAATGGATCAAGTTTGTGTTCGCCAAAAATATTTTGGATCTCTATACTGCAAGTATACAGTGTAGTTTATAGGATAATGGCAAGCAAGGTCGTATTCCTCAGGGATTGACTACGGAACACTTAGGCTATAATAACATCGCATTTCAATTTTATTGAAGCGACCGAATATCACAAGTTTTTATAAAAAAATCGAAAATAAAAGAAAAATAAATAATTTGCGAACCCAACAAGTATTTCAACAACCACGGAAGCAATCTTTGGCACATAATGTCAACATGCTTCTTCAATATTAAATTCAATTAATGTTTCAATAACCAATTCATGCAATTCTATGGGTTCAATTCTTAAAATAGTTTATTCCGTCTCCTGGGTGGCGCATAAATAGTATATTAATAATACTTGAGGTCTCTCGATCCATCACAACTATTATTAACTTCCAAAAGATCTTTGAATTGAAATACCCCCACAAGCAAAAGTAGAATACCGATACATTACCATGTTTATGTCTGAATTCGATTT
This sequence comes from Rehmannia glutinosa, assembly GCA_016081115.2. NCBI lineage: Eukaryota > Viridiplantae > Streptophyta > Magnoliopsida > Lamiales > Orobanchaceae > Rehmannia > Rehmannia glutinosa. The sequence goes on along the minus strand of JABTTQ020002176.1, from coordinate 10,010 downwards.
TCGTCTTGTTAGAACTCACCTCCCGAATTGTGGACTAACAAGTATAATTGACAATTATAAATAAGCACTCGAATTCATAAAATAGAACACATGAATCAACTATGAAAATAATTAATCACAATTTAACATGAATCCACAGTTTTGATTATGTCCCTAAGATCCGAAAGATTAGCCAAACATTGACAACAATTTCATAGATAAATTTGAAATTAACATTGTGACATCGTTTAAGCACAGACAAGAGATCTAGACATAGAAAGAAAACCCCTTCTTGTCAGGATGGATTCCCCTTCCAAGCCTTTGAAGCTCCTGTGTCGTAGATGCGAAAGGCCTTGTGGTGTTCTTTGTAACCTAGCCTTCCTCTCTCAGAAGACCTTGAATCTTCTATTCCTGTGCAACTTGGTGTGTTGTATGTGGTATGAATGGATGAATTTTCGTGCAAGCCTTGGGTCCCTTTTATAGCCTGACAGGGTCGTGTGGGTTTTACTCAACCCAACCTCATACACCCATGTGGGTCCCACACGGTTCGGCTGTGCTGCTTGTTTTCATCCCCTGTTTCTTCCCAACTTCACACGGACATGTCATTTTTCACATGGATATGTCACACGGCCGTGTGGTCCCACACGGTCCGTCCGTGTGACGTGTTTTTGTCTGGTTTCTTCGTCTTTTCGATCTTCTCTTTGCATTCGTCAGTCCTATCCAGGCCTTTCAACTGATATTTCTTCGACTAAGCTCCGTTTCTTGTAAAAAGTTACAAGAATACGCAGTATCATGCCCTTCTAAGGAAACCAAGTAAAAACATACTAACTATGCGTGCAAATACATCAAATATATATCATTTTAAGCCCCAAAATGCACGTATATTTTACACGCATCAAAATCCCCCAAACTTTAAGCATTGCTCGTCCTCGAGCAAATTAAAAAAAATAATATCAAGGGGTAAAAAGAACACACAAGAATATTATAAACATTTAATCTCATATGACTTCATACTCAAGTAAACCATGCAATTCATTATCAAGAAGTCATCTTTCATAAGCTCGGCATAATCAATACTCTCTTGGGTACTTGACATCGCGACTCACAAGTAAATAATGTGTCACTCAACTCTCAAAGTGTATGGAAAATGTTTACGCTCAAAATAAATTCAATGAAAGTAAAACTACCATAGGCTTGCAAATCGTCTAACATCTCTACCACTTTTGTGTGCACAATCTAAAAATCAAAAAGGACTTTTCATATGGTTGTAATGTAGGCTCTTTGGTAAAGGTAGGGAAAATTTGGATTAAGTGACTTGACTTGAGCAAATAGAATTTAACCGTACAAACTTGCAATTCATCAATCCAATTTTTATCATAAAACTCATTCTTTTCAAGATATTTTCTTTTTCGACTCAATTCCACCCTTATTTCTCCTTTTTCATTCTTAGGCCTTTTTGCCTTTTTTCTTTTTCTTTAGCCTCAAGCTCTCATTTTTTCACAATTTCCAGAATTTTTTTTTCTTTTGCTCGATTTTCTCTATTTCTTTTTCAGAGATTTTTCTTTCTTTTTCGAGCTTCATTCTTCTTCCATTTACCTAGATACTGTTCATCCATCTTTCTTTTGCCAACTTCCTTTTTTTTTCCATAAATTTTCACCACATCTCCCCCAAACTTGTTCATTTTCTATAAGCTCAAAAATTTCAGGGATAAAATCATTTTTCAATTTTAAAGATCAATGTGGCTAACAATAAAAAGGTTTGGCTCAAAATTGGCTGACTAGGGAATCATGAGTTCATATGTAGGCTTTTTAGGCTAAACAAAGATGACCTTAAATCATTTCCAAAAATTGCACACACACATGTCTTCAATGAAGATATCAGAGCAAGTTCTAGAGTTCTATCAATCATGAATGACACACTCAAGAAAAAATAAGCTGCATAAGAAAAAACAGTTATAGGCACAAAAGCTCACAGGCTTATTTTTTGCAACATGCTCAAATACCCAATTTTCTTAACTATTGCCAAACAAATAAAAGACATTTCCTTAACCATTCATCGCATTATTCACAAAAACATGTCATCTCATAAAATTAAATGCTCATAGTAAGAATCATATGGAAGCTTTGCATTTTCGAAAATTTTGATTAAAAATCACACACAAAAACAATTAAAAGTGCTAAAGCGATAAACTTGCTAAAATAAAAAATAAAAATTAAAAATCCTTTTAAAAAAATCGAAAATTTTTATGCAAAAAAAAATGCTCTACATGTAATCCTAAATGCAATGCAGAATGCAAGAAAGTATTAAATTACGCATTCTTGACAACCCCCCAAACTTAAAATATGCTTTGTCTCGAACATATGAGGAAATTATCAAAAGTAAAGATGAATGCGTAATAAGTACTTACATAGCTCACTGTGGTGGTGGAGGTGGAGGGTAGTGGCCCCCGTGAAATATGCCATCGTCCATACGAGACATCATCTCGCACATGTATTTGCGTCTTTGTTGGGTGATGGCATCAAATCGCCGTAAGTACTCGTGTGGTACTCATCACCGTAGTGGCCAACCGATATGTGATCTATCAATTTGCCCATTTCGGCTTCCACCCTTTCTAGCCTCTCACTCGTGGTAAATGGATGGTTACCCTATTGTCTAGAGGATTCCAACACCTCCTTCATTGGCTCATCTTGCTCTTCTTGAGCAAAGAAACCCCTGTTCATCTCTTAGCAACCAATTACCCCTATTTCTTATGGATGTAGCTTCGTGGTTAGGGCGCTTAACCTTTGTTCTATCTCGCCGATTTAGCCAATAAATCACGCCCATCAAATTGAATCATCTTCATAGCAGAGATAGAAATGCTTAAATCAATTAATTTAGGCCTGCGCGTCCTCATACCCTTCAAAACTAACATTGAAGTACTCAAAGAATAGGAGTAATGATCCCCCTGATAAAAATTCCGCCCCTCTTAGATTTTCTCATCCTATCAAATTGTTGGGCTATCATAGCCTCGATGTTTGGCACAACCTTAGTCCCCCGAAGCCATACAAATAATAATGAACTATTCATCTACCCTCAAGGCCCCTTTACTCTCCTCCCTCGCAAAAACGTCTCTCATTAAGGCTCTTTGTAAATAGTGGAATATGGGGTTTCGAATGCTAGATGCCTTCGAGGTACCCGACGTGTAGATTCATTTCCCAGTTATTTCTCTCCAAAAACTATCTTTATCAAAATCCTCGTGCTCCTCAACCCTATAAGCCGGATTTTTATAAATTTCATTCAAATCATCAATAGTTAACTCCTCGCCCATTCGCCAACCGAAACCAATTCCCATCAAATTTCTTTTTCGAACCACCAATTCAAAACTACTCAAAAATTCAAGTGTATAAACCGAATAAGTAGCCCAATGCCCATTCAAAAATTCATGCTAATCAATTCGACCACATATAGCCTGAAAATCATCCAATAAACCTAAATTTGCAAGAGTAGGTTCATCGGGATACCTAGTATTAATCCATGGTCGAAAGTAGAGTATCGCCCATCTAGCTCCTCATTAGGGTCTAGTATTCGATATTTGCTTTATCGAAAGATAGAGACTCTTCGGATAGTTGGCTGATTCATCTTCTGAACCTTATCCATTGACATTAGGTCATCAAAAAGCACATAGATAGACTCTTCTGTGACCATAATTCTTTTGTTCAGCATTCTGAAAGCTTTACTCTCAGCTGAGTATCCTAAGAATATACCTTTATCATCATTAGCATCAAAAGCTTTCAAATTGTCCTTGCCATTATTATTGATGAAACACTTGCACTACAAGAAAATCGCTCAATGAAATCTTTTGTCGTTTGGCAAGATGACATCCGAAGCTTCCGGCTCTTCGGGATCATATATTGGTTTTGGATGGGGTTCGGGCTCCGGAGTTGGTCCCCTTCTTCTTCTCATATTTCTCCTTGTTCCTCTTTTACCCCTAGAAGCCATGAAAACCAAGATTATGAGATAAAAAAGTCTGAAATTTGAAGTTTTTGAAAAACCCCAAACTTGGTGTAGAACTTGGAGAAGTTGAAAATTTGAAGGCTTTAGGTGGTGGGTTTCTTGAGAAGATGAATAATTTGTGTTTTTGGGGTGAGATTTATAGTGAATTTGGAGAGATTTGGGTTAGGGTTTGGGTAGGAGAAAGTGGGAGAAAAAATGAGTTTTGGGGGTGAATTTTGGGTTAAAAGTCGACACTGTCCGATTTTTTGATGGGCCACACGACCTGTGTGGCCCTGCGCCCACTGCTGTTTCTGCTCGCCCAATCCCACACGAGCATGTGGATGGCTGTGTGGCGCTGGGCAATTCGCCTTCCCGCACGGCCTGGTCGTGTGGTACCACAAGGCCGTGCGATATAATTTCCGTACTTTTTTTTTCATAACCGGGAGTTTGTCGTGACGCCTCTTACACAACAACTCACAAAACTAAACACAACTAAAAATTAAGTTAATAAAAATAAAATTTAAAATTGAAGGCGATTAAAATTGAACAGAAATAGGAAATAAAATAGGTTGCCTCCCATAAAGCGCTAAGTTTTACGTCTTCAGCCAGACTTCAAATTTCTAATCACTTTCGCTGAACCGTGTCAGTTGAAATCTGTGAGTCCTCAAAGTCAGTACCATCCATCAGGCGAATGACATTGCATTGCTCTCTCGGATTGAGTTCAATATCGCTTGGGAATTTGCCCTTTTGATGTTGGTCTCCCACTGCAGTTGCGATCTGGGCTACTTGTGTTTCCAGAGATTTCAATCTTGCGTTCACGTTCGTGTTCAACTGAGTGGCCTGCTCTTCTATCTTGTTTATCTTCGTTTCATCCTTGTTTAATTAGTCTTGCTCTAGTCTCTCCGATAAACAAGGATAACAACTCTTCAACAAATGCTTTCTTTTCGTTTGACTCCGCTTTGCCTTGATTATCCACATTAATTCCCGGAGGTGGCTGCAAAATATTTTTATGTTAGCATAAGAGAAGTTTTCATGGTTTCGCAACCCCGGATGATAGTAATTGGGTGTCTGATTATTCTATAATTGTTGTTAAAGTTCCTTTATTGGCCTACAAAGTTTGCTTCTTCTTCAACAACAGCAGGATCTCTTAGAGTCACTTGCTGCATCGCGTCCAGTTTCATATTCAGCAAGGATACTTGTTCTGCGAGCATGGCGACTTTCTCATCATGAACTTCTGCCACACGTCGTACAGTAGATCTCTCGGATGGCCATTGGTAACTGTTGTTCGCCATCTCTTCTAACAAATCTAGTGCCTCTTCTGGATATTTTCCTAGTAGTGCACCCCCATATGCAATATCTATAACCGTTCTCGTGTTGCCACTCAAACCATTATAGAAGTACTGAGCCACTTTATGAAGCATGGGATAGATTTCGGGAATTCATCTTAACCATGTCACAAATTTCTAAAAAGTGCGCCAGATGCGCGTTTGGATCCTCAACGGCTCTGCCCCCAAACTGATTCTGTGACACCATCTGGATCAATGCTGGTTTTAGTTCAAAGTTGTTTGCATTGATCAGTAGACGGGCCACACCCCCATAAGTTTGACTTACCTCTGGCTGGAAGTAGTCCCTAACTGCCCTTCTCGCGGGCCTCTCCACTATTTGGTCCTGGATGTCTACCCCAGATGGGCGCTCCTCATTGATTCTATTATTCACGACATTATGATTGTTCCCCTCCGCCATTCCTTTAGATCTTTTCCTTAGTTACTTTGCTATTTTCTCGATTTGCAAATCAATGAGTATTGGTTGGGTGGATCGAGAACGCATGATCATGCACTATCTGCACTTAACAAAAACAATGTTAGAATCGAAGAAAAATAAAAAAAAATAATAATTTTCGAAAAAAATCGAAAAAATAGAAAAATAAAATAAAAAAATGCTTCAATTAAGATGGAACTACTTATTACTATATATAAGTAGAATCTTTCAATCCCCATCAACGGCGCCAAAAACACGTTCGCCAAAAATATTTTGGATCTCTATACTTTGCAAGTGTACTGAAAGATGTAGTATATAGGATAATGACAAGCAAGGTTGTATACCTCGAGGATTGACTACGAAACACTTAAAGCTATAATAACATCGCATTCCAATTTTATTGAACCAACCGAATATCACAAGTTTTTACAAAAAAAATCAAAAGTAAAATAAAAATAAATAAATTTGCGAACCCCACAAGTATTTTCAACTACCACGGAAGCAATCTTAGGCACATAATCTCAACATGCTTCTTCAATATTAAATTCAATTAATGTTTCAATAACCAATTCATGCAAATCTATGGGTTCAATTCCTAAAATAGTTTATTCCTCCTCCCGGGTGGCACATAAACAATAGATTAATAATAAATGAGGTCTCCCGATCCATCACAACTATTATTAATTCGCAAAAAATCTTTAAATTGAAATACTCACTACAAACAGAAGTAGTGTCCCAATACATTACCCTATTTATGTCTGAATTCGACTCTAGGACTATGGACTAACAAGTACGACATGCAAATTATTGGCACAAATAATCGATAATTATAAATAAGCACTTGTTAGGAATTTTATTGTTTAGATTTTGATGAATGCCATGTAAAACTTAGAATAGAAAGTTGGCACCCCAATTCTTGCTGAAAATGTATTGTAACAATTAGAGCCGCCAAGCCGAGTTAAGTCACCTACGCCCTAACATGCAAGAAGACAATCAAGACTTGAAGGAAAACTCTGCGAGAGACAACAGTACAAAAAGAAAGAAGAGCAGACAGAACTCGATCAAGAAGCGGTGAGATGCAAATGAGTGGAACATCACAAGTCAACTCAAGAGAAGCCAAGTCTCAAGCCAAGTGACAAGAGTCATCCATGATTGGAAGTGACTCTAAGTCACCTGGGAAAGCAAGGAAATGCAATCAAGTCGAGATAATCAGAAAAGAACCGTTGCCGCGTAAATCAAGAGATCTACTTAAACAAGTAATATCTCCATACCACCTTTCTTGGAGTGCTCACCCTGAAGCGTGCAAAAGGAATGAACCAATGGGAAGCACTACACCGTGTCGACTCGAAAAGGTGATAAAACAATTCATACGAGGAAATGGCAATTCCAAGAATCGCAAGCCAACGACGCAAAGTGACTTTCAAAAATGAGCCTATCTCTTCAACGGGCAAATTTTTGAAAGTTCACTATAAAAGGCCGAGGAGTTTGTTTGAGAAAGAGTATGCATGAATGACACACACGTGAAGATATACAAGCTTATCAAAATCGAAACATTCTCAATCCTCAAGCCTACATCTCAAGTACATCAATCCAACACTTACCCGTGAAGGAAAGAGAACTTCAATCGGTTGAAGAGGAAAATACGAAAACAAGGGGTCTACATTCCGGGAAGGATTGTAGAAAGGTTCAAGGTCAACTAAGTCTTAAGCTCTTGGAGGGCTTCGTGATCAAATCCAAAGTGCTTAAGCAAGTGAGTTGTAGTAGCAAGGCGCAAATGCCCTGTGAAGAAGGCCGAGTCGTCACGAGAAGCCACCGAGTGATCAAGGCGTCTCCAGATCGAGTCCCAAAGGATCAAGTCGGCTGTTGTGATCAAGACTTGTATCGGACTGTTACCACTTTGTAAACTCGATCATTACTTAGTGGATTCCTCCAGGGAGTTGGAGAAGAGAGGAGTAGAAGAATTACCCCATCTTCGAACCTCTATAAAAACTTTATTGTGTCATTTACATTTCAAAGATTTAAATTTCTCGCACTTTTAATTGCTTATATCTGTGATAAATTTGCTATCCATTTGATAATTTATAAGTACTAAATCAAGTCAGAAAAACTTGCTTAATCAAACTTAAGGGTGTTAAGTCTTCCAATAAAACAAAACCACAAATGAGTCAATTTATAGCCAACACCGAGTTACTCTATTAACTCAATTTGAAGTCTGTTGAGAGATTAACTCTACTGAGTGACTAATTCGATCGTCCATCAAGACACAAATGTGTAGAACTCTATAGATTTAAAAGGCCTAAATCGAAAATTTGGTAAGGTTTATTCAACCCCCTTCTAAACCTTACACTTACACCCCTTGGGACCTACATCACTCGAATTCATAAAATAGAACACATGAATCAATTATGAAAACAATTAATCACAATTTAACATGAATCCACAATTTTGATTATGCCCCTAAGATCCGAAAGATTAGCCAAACTTTGATAACAAATTCATAGACAAATTCAAATCAACATTATGACATTGTTTAAGCACAAACAAGAGATCTAGACAAAGAAAGAAAACCCCTTCTTGTCGGGATGGATTCCCCTTCCAAGCCTTGGAAGCTCTTGTGCTTCCGTAGATGCGAAATGCCTAGTGGTGTTCTTCGAAACCTAGCCCTCCTCTCTCAGAAGACCTTGAATCTTGTATTCCTGTGTAATTTGGTGTGTTGTATGTGGTATGAATGGATGAATTTTCGTGCAAGCCTTGGGTCCCTTTTATAGATGCTTGGAGAAATCACTTGTAGAGTTGGAGCGGGAAAAGGACACTGAGAAATGCGTGATGATGTACCACACACGCCCAACCGTGTAGCCTCACATGGCAGTGTGGGTCTTACTCAGCCCAACCTCACACGCCCATGTGGGTCCCACATGATCTGTGCGACTTGTTTCCGTCCCCTGTTTCTTCCCAACTTCAAAATAAAACACTTACAACCAAAATTTTTGAAATAGCTAATATTTGGAGTTCTCCCTTTCCAAAGCTCATACAGTGTCTTATTCAACTTGGGATGAAGATATACCCGGTTTATGACATAACAAGCGGTGTTGATGACTTCGGCCCAAAAATATTTTGGAAGTGAAAATTCATTGAGCATGGACCGACACATTTCTTGTAAGGTCCAATTTTTTCTCGGCAACACCATTTCTTGAGGAGTTCTTGGAGCCGAAAATTATGAGCATATCCCTTAGTTTCACATAAGATTCTAAAGTCACCATCAAATTCACCTTCTTGATCACTTTTTATAGACTTAATTGTATCTTCTTTTTCATTCTTAATAAGTCTACACAACTTAGCAAACTTATTAGCGACATCACTTTTATTAGAAAGAAATATAGCCCAGGTATATCTAGAAAAGTCATCGATTATAACATAGGTGTAATGTTTTCCACTAAAACTCTCCGTACCAATATCCCCTTACAAATCAAGATGAAGAAGTTGTAGAGACTTGGTTGTGAAAATTTTATTTTTGGGCTTAAAACTACTCTTAATTAATTTGTTCTTTTGACAAGTGTCACATAAGTCAAGATTTTCAAAATTAGTTTGGGTAGTCCTTTGACATGTTGGTTATTGTAAATCTTTTTTAAATTTTTGTATCCAACATGACAAAGTCGCCTATGCCATAAACTAATTAAATCATTATTGGCGACAAGACAAGAAACATTTTTACTAACCAAATCACTTGTACAAGTTTTTATAAAGATTGCCCTTTCTACTAGCTTCACAAATAATTTTACCATTTTTAAGAATAAGACATTTTTGTTTATTAAAAACAACATCATACTTTGAATCACAAAGTTGGCTACACTTATCAAATTGAACTTAAGTCCTTCTACTAATATAACATCACTAAGAGAGAAAGAAGAATTATCAATGTCTCCATTACCAATAATTTTGCCTTTGCCATTCCCGAAAATGACCATCCCTTCTTCTTGGAGCTTGATGTTGGTAAAAAGTTCTTTTTTTCCGGTCATGTGGCATGAACATCCGCTGTCCGCGAGCTATTTGGCATCTTCCGTGATTGTTATTGCCCTCAGTACCTACAAATAATATATTTTTAGGTACCCTAGAATTTTGGGGTCCATGTGGGCTAGCATTGAGACCTTTGAGTCTCCAAAAATAATTATTACTATTTCTAAGTTTACATAAGCTAGCAAGATGTCCATTTTTACCACAATAAAAACAAGTAATTATTCTTGAAGTACTAGCACGAATAAAAGTTGGAGCTTGGTTCTTTTTCTTGAAATTGGTTTGAAATG